>JABFQC010000727.1:0-23928 GCA_022817085.1 Psilanteris sp. ZL-2020
AACTATAACAGTTCCGAATTATTGATTCTAAAGATTGAATGACTTATAATTAATTTATATGAATCTGTCAATACATTCTTTTTGCGATATAATTTTTTTATAGATATAAGAAACTTAACTAACTTGTATTAAATTATTATTATTAATATTTATATTAAAAACCAATATTTTTAATATATAATTTTTTAAGTGTACAATTATTAATTAAAATTCTTCTTAAAATGCATCAAAATTTATTATACAAATTAACATAAATTTGGCATATATTGTTAAATTTATTTCTATTGTCTCATACGTAGCAACAAAAATACAGTAAAATATTCATAATTACTGTTTATGTATACGATTTGCCCAAACTTTGCAAATTCATTTTTAAATTTTTATGCACTAATTAAATTTAAATATTATTTATAATTTCATTTCAAATAATTGCGACGGTGCATTTGAATAAATATTATACAAAAGCGTTTACACAAAATTTGCACGAAAACAGAATCAGGGAGTTCACCATGCTTTTGATAAAACAACCACAAAAACAGTGTGTCATAACGTAATGGAATTCATGTAAACAAATTAACCATACCGTATTTCACCATACATTATAGTACAAATTGTGATACTTTTAAATAATTGAAATACAAACAATTGTCAATTACTTATTATTTAAATTTTGCCAGCAAATATAGTAGAATCAATATTACAAAAGAATTTGTCTACAAACTTCATCTTGATATAAATGCATATACAAATATACATGCATATCAATAACTTGTTAAAATAAAACTTTATTTTAAACAAACTTTGACCCAAATTTGATTAACCACTGAATTGGAATCATTACATTCATATAAATCAAACCAGAATAGACCCGATGTTTTAAAATCTATTCTTTTCATCAACGTCTATGCAACTTAATTAATTCCTGGTGGTTTATCCTCTCGAGTCTTGTTTGAAGATCTCTTTGATGGTAGAAAAGAAACTTTCCTCGAAATCTTAAAAAGCATATTTATAAAATGATATCTACAGTTAACATTTAATAATACGGTCATTTATTAATTTCCACAGGAGTCGATACTTTTTATTCGGTATAATTTCTTTTCTTAGAAACAATTATAGTAAGCTGAAAAGCATTTTTCATCAAAGTTTCGTCGCGTAAATTGAAAGCATCATAAAACTATTATAATCCAAACTAAATAAATGTCAAGTTCAAAATGACGCAGAGAACAATCTTTGCGATGTTCTGCACGAAACAAGAAGTACGTGATAAAATGTAGAACGATTCACCGCGTGCAATCTTAAAAATTTTCTTGCACTTCACTATAGCTTGGCAATAAGCTTTATAGCTGTTAGTTTTTTTTCGTTTTTGTTTATTTTTGTCTTTATTCTCGTTCTCTTTAATGGCGCCAGACTAATAGTCTAAATGACCAAAACATAAACACGTTTTAATGTAATGTCTTGCTTTTTGTTCCAAGGTCTCCCACAGCTTCAACGTCAACCAGTAGTAGTCCGAACAGCGCCGGAACCCCTCCATGTTCATCGCCAATTGAGCTCAGACATAGACCGCCCGCACCAATGCCGTCACCACCACCAATCTGGTCTCAAGAGACACTTTTCTAAAATTCTATTGATGCACCGGTACAAATCATTTTAGAACTTTTCATGACCGCGTCTGATCAACTCTAATTTTCTCATACCCAAAATATCCTGTTTTCAAAATCGTAAATCAGTATGGTACAAGTTCCGGAAAGTTACGACCCAATAATCCACAACACACGTCCATTGGATGAAAGATAATCACATTGAGGAAACATTCAATTCGTCATGAAATCGGCGGATGCAGTTCAATTAAAAGAAAGTAATTGGATATCCAGAAGACTCCGATTTGGCGGAAAAAGATCGCAACGTTTTCAACCGTACTATAATACTATCCATTATACTATAAATGCGACAAAGACAGAAGTATAAAACTTTGGTAAGGTTGATGGAAACACCCGTTGATGATTCGATTTAATATGGCCACTCAAAATTGGAACATCTGACAATTTATTTTCCTTCATCAGCGAAATTTGTACCATTTTCGAAACACGTCCCTCCCATTGAACTTGATTTTGCAACGCGGTCAAGAAGAATTAGTAACCACTGCCGACGAGTACCGGGGATTTTGAGTGCGAAAAAGGTCTCTTGTGGCAATGATTTCGACGGTTCCGAAACCGGAGTAAACCCGACTTAAACTCCTTACAATCGCAGGAAGAATTGCGTGTCGTTTTCGACTACCACTCGCATCTCTCTCGTCATCTGTGTACCAGGGATTATCTCTCCGTCCATCAGAACACGAGCGAACCAGTGGAAGTAAGAAGGTCGCGTACGGCGGCTGGACTATCGATTAGCGACAACAGCGAGACTGTGACGGTGCAAATTATTGTAAATATGTCTGAAGCTCAAAGAAACCTTTTTTACGATCTCGGTGTGACCGCTTTCGATCGTTTCGCGCGCCATCCACAATCTAGAACCGTGCGGTCCCATGGTTTATTGACATCGCGTGAAACCGATCATAACATGCTTTCCCAAGAAGCCACCGAAACGACTCCAGAACCATCTGTCTCATAACACCTGGCGTTCCCAAACAAATGTGACATTGGTGTCAACTCAATGGCTGTTAATGAACAAACGATGTGCAGAAGAAAGACAGAAGGATAAAAAAAGAACCACGCTTTTAGGAACTCCGCTCACGCCAATTTGTGGACCGACAACGAGAAGCGACGAATTGTCCCTACGCGCCGAACGATCGAAATCCGAAGCGTCGAACCAGTTTTAAGGTTATAAACAGAAGGGTCGTGCGGACTTACAGGATAAGATACAAGAGTTAGGCAATTATTTTTATATACAAGCATAATATATGATTACAAAGCGAAAGACGTGACCGCGGGTTGTTACGGGGGTGGAATTCCGGACTGCTTGTGAAGCTTCACGTGATAGAAATTATATATTTTGATTCCTGCCGTGAGCGGCGCTGAACGAAGCAGGTCAATTGCTGAGTCACGTGACTTAGAATAATTTGCCATTAGGTTGGCAATGCGGCAATGCCATCAGTTGTATATGAGTTCATTTAGGTGCGTTTTTTTCGTTGACCGCTGACAGTTGCAAAACTTTCCAAAAATTAGAGCACCTGCTAAATCCTCTGCGAAGCCATTCTGACCACTGAAATTACGTTTTTTTTTTGTACTAACTTGAAACACGAATTTTATAGTCTTTATAAATTAACGCTTCGATCATTAAATTCGTCTGACAAAAGCTCTACCTCATAATTCCTAAAATGTTCTATTAATTCCATCGGATGGAGCGCAACGAAAATGACCCACCACGTGATCGACACTTCCCGGGTTTAATAACCCAGACTTTTGTCGTAACGAGAAAATTCGCTGCAAGTCGACACTCTCGTTTAGCAATCCTTATCGCGAAAGGTTCACAGGAAAACGATGCGGACAAGGAGTACTAATAAATTGTCAAAGTTCCTCGTGTGCGAGGTAGGCATTGTATGTGCGATGATCCAAAATGTCCGCAGTTGTAGTAATGTTCAGATGAGATGAAACAAGATAAAAAAATCATTTGTATTTGTATAATATTGAATTCGACTATGTAAGTACTGTAACTAATGTAAAAATATTTTTCGGATGTGTGTGTACGTGTCTATATTCTTCTTGCGTATGGCATGTAGGTAGGAACCAGGTGTTATAAAACCTCGAACGTTACCAAACCGTTCGTGATCTTTCATCAAGTACGTTCAGATTTAAGTTTCTGGGTGATGCAGAAATGGATTGGAATTATTTGTTTGTAGTACCTAATAGACGCGCACGCAGTCGCTATGAAAGACAGTTTTTCATTGCGAAATTAACTGTGTAGTGTATAACTTTGATTACGCATGGCGACTAAGTGGGTATTGTTTTAACGAATTTGAAAGATAAATAAGCTTAACTGTCTCACGTTATCACCTAACTGATTTGATTTGATACTACTGGAGCTAATGAAATTCGTAGATGGCACCATACTCGATATTGCTATGGAGGTGGATAAGATAGGACTGTGAACCGTATTCTTTAGAATGATTCCGGATTTATTAGTCATTTAAACTTACACTTGCTGTATAATGAATGAGGTATCGGTTAGAGGATATGACTTCTGAAAGGATATGGCTTTCAGATAATTGAGCAATATCATACGCAGGATAATCTATAGGAAATTAAATTAATTAACTTAAATTAAATTATCTCCAATTAATTTTTAAAAATAACCTGAAATAACATTTCCATTTAAAATGATGTCCTTATCTATAGTTATCACTCAGTTTTCCTAATTTCATTTAGTGAAAACACAAACCGTATTAAAAAAGTTAAAATAAAAATTAAATTTAGTCAAACAAATTCGATATCAGTACACATATAACTTATATCAATTTTTTTAGAAATGGAATAAAAAGTATATTCAAAAAACTAATCATCTCATCGATTATTAATTATTTGTAATCATTATATATTTCGACTTTTGCATGCAATTTATCCAATATTGGGTTTATCCAATATTGCTGTTTAAATTACTCACTATAGATTACAAAGAAATTTATTTAATTAAATAATTATATTTATGTAAATATTAATAAATTTTATAATTGTTTATTGACGAATCGCGGTGAATCAGTCTTTGATCTTGAGAGACGCAGGTTCAAATCTCGGCTATTGTATTATAGTAAAGTGTTCTGAATATATTTTTTTTCAGATAAAATATAATAAGGTAAATCACTCTAGTATAATTTAACAAAACTTAAACTAATGTTTATTATTTGCTTCTGCGACCTTGAAGAGTCATAACTGATTCCAGAACTGATTAGTATCGAATAAATTGAAATCTGAATAGTGACTCATTCATTATAAAACACAAATACCTACAGATCTGAAATAAATTATCATTTAATCAGTTAAAGAGTATGGTTCCAAAAATATTTAAGTTAACATTAATCATTATGAAAATATTTCATTATAAATTAATGTCTATTAAAGCACAATTACTATTATAAATGTTCAATATATGCCGAACGATATTTATTTAGTTCCAGTAGTTATAACAAATTTACAAGCAGCCATCGTGTTCGTTCTTCACCAATATTGTGTATTAATCAAGAACAGACAATTAAGTTCAAACAAGTCCGTTCTATATTAACAAAAAACATTGTAAAAACCAAACATGCGAATAATTACATACGGTATTACAAGTTTCCTAAACTTTTTGCCGATTAAATTATTTTATAGAAAATTACACTCTTTAATAACATAAAGGAAAATTAAAGGTCGAATTAAATAAAACAAGGCTCGAGTTCAGATGTACAAAATGATAGCACTGTATTCAAAGGATTTCAAAAAAAGTACCGCACTTGTGTAAATAAATTTTTCTCCATTAAGACGCATTCTCAAATCCTGCCAATTTGAATTTTAAACCTTTCTTCTTTCCTTGCAATAAAAATAACCATTGCAATATTGTTTTCGAAGTTTACATTTATTAAATGAAAAAAATTCCTGGAATAAAATGAATGCATTAAAGTCGCATTAAAAATGTGCTTCTGAATTGCCGTCTCTTAAACAAAGGATCCATGCGATTTCACCGTTGACAAATGTTCGGCACGAAATTTGAGTTCTGAATAATTTCTTCGAAAAAATATGGACAATAAAACGATGATCTTTTTATTCAATTACTCCATCTAGTGACAAGACTGATTTTTTATTATTCCAAAATAAGATCATAACCGTAAAGTAATTTTCCAGTCATTCCTGCATCAACTTCACTCATCCAATTAGGTTCGATCCGTTTGAAGTTTCGTTGCGACTGAGGCCCATATGGCACGAAATATTTTCAAGCATCACACACTATTGCGTCTGTAAAACGTATCATTTGTAAATATAATGTTTAGTACTTGTGCTGTATGGGGATTCGATATAGTTTAAAATCATTTACGAAAATGTTAACAAATAGTTGTACGAGGAACTATCTCGATTTTCGCTGCAACAAAACAGAAACTGAAAATGCTACAAGAATTTAATATTATATGTAAGAAGTACAATGTACATTAGCTAGGTGTAAATATAAAAACGTCGAAATAACGAAGATTTAACGTTGTGTACTTAAACAAAAGGAACAACAGATTTGTATTAACATAAAACAAACACAAAAAGAATATTAATAATAATAAAATAACAAAAAAAAGAAAAAGAATAAAGAAAATAATAATAATATTAATAACAATGATAACAATAATAATTAAGGATTTCGAAGAGTGCGAGCTTTACGATCGAGCCGAGTGCGAAGATTTCGAAAATGGCGAACGGCAAAGTGTGGAACGTTGCATCGACGTGGAATTTAGGACTACCCGCGTGTCGATCAATTTTGATAAATATTTTTTTAACAACTGTCATTTTTGGTTCTGGGGGGATTCGCTCAAATTCGATCGCTCTTTCGTAAAGCTGATCGTTCTTGGATCCTTGCAGAAGGAGCTTGAACTCGCAAGTGCTGCCGAATTGCCAAATGTAACAATCAAACAGTGTCTAGTCGAGAACAATGTTGTGTGTGCCGTGTGTGCTGTTGATGAAAGGAGGATGACGTTTAGAATGACTTTTCAAATTCATTTATGATATGGACAAATTCAAAAGCATTAGACTTCTATCCGTAGCCTTCGAAGATTTAGATGAATCTTTTCTTGGTGCCTTTCTACCCAACTGTTTTCCATCAGAACTTCTATACCCTAACTGTACACGTGTAGCTTCCCGTCTGGGAACGACGAATAAACGAACCGTTGATTTACACGAGCTCGAACTGATATTTGATTTCGATAACAAAAAGACATCACGCTGTGACATCAACAGGATCAAGCTTCGACGATTAAATTTATTTTGACGTCGATTCGAGAGAGGCGCTGAAAAATGCTATATATTGCAAACGCGAATTGTGCATTTCCGAGTTGGTTGTGTTATTGTTTTGGAAAAAATGAAATGATTTTGTAATCAGTTTGAAAGAGTCATTTGGTTGAAATTTAAAAGGATGAGTATTGTCAAATATCGTTATGAAAATGCATAAGAAGAAAAAATAAATTAAAATTGATTATATTTTCAAATTTTATATGCTTAATATGTGGAGGAAAAATGTTATTGTATATTACGACACTTTCAATTGTTTATTATGAAAATGGTAATAAATTTATTGTATGAGGTATAGTGAAATTGCTATATGGCGTTGTAACAAAAATCATTTCGAAACAACAATGCTTTTGTGAAAAATGTAATATATTTTGGATAAATACTTACTTTGATAATATAATAATTTCCAGAACATTTTTTGAAATATTACTACAATGATGAGAATGCCGTAGTTTACAATATTATTTTTTTTCAAGTACTAGTTGGTAAAAATATGAAAATGTGAGTTTTTTAATAATTACGAAAATCTTTAGAACGTTTTTAACTCCAAAGGAATGATAAACGTATGTTAATAATAGCTGTCGTCCAGTTTTAAAATTATTTGTCAAGCTTAAAACTTGTCTTAATTATATTATATAGTTTGCTGTTAATATTTAACTTATATTAGAGAATCTGTTTGTTCGTTAAGAAAAAATATATAATTTGTGTAAACAATTTCCTATCCAAAATTTTTCTAAACACGTCTTAGGGTGGGTCGAACTGAACATTTTGTCTTTAATATAATAAAAAATACCAAAGTTATTCTAACATTGATTTTCTTAATTAAAAAACTAAAGACTTATGATATTTAATATATGTTAAAAATTAAAATTAATTTCTATTTGTTTTAATTCCATTAACTATATATTATATAATATATTACAACATACATAGAATGGCCTAATACAATTAAAATGATTAATCCCCCGTCGCATCAGACTGGAAGAACCTCCTTAAGGTTTCAAGTTTTATACAAAAATTAAGTCATATTCAAATAATGCATTACATTATATTCATTAAACATTTTTTATAAAAACATATATTTCGTTAAAACATGAGTTTTTAAACACCTTCGATCTTATTGGATTACAAACAGAGCGATAATTTAGGCCATTTTCTCATTTTCGGATTATATAATATTTCGTTTTAAAAAGATTTGATATAACATTTTTTAACCCAAAATAAAGGAACTATCTTCATAGATTCAAATTAATTAATTACTTATTTAATTTGATACGCTACATAACAATATACATACAAAAAATTTCTTAGAACAAAAAACATTACCCCATAAATGTAGAATGGCCTAAATTAGTTAAAGCTTTCTTATTATATTCCACGTCATTTAATAATAATAAAAGACACGCTAACTCCGTCGCTTTAGATTTAAAGAACTCCTTTAAAATGAAGACTAAAAATTGAAGGTTCGAAAAACGCTATTCAACAAAAATATTTTTACCATCACAATTAATTAAGCAATAAAATATTAAGCTAATGTTTCATTAATTATTCCTATTTTTATTATATGAATAATTTTCGAAATATTTTTTACTTTTTGCGATGATGAATTTGTAGTATAATTTTATTTAGATAATTACACTACTAAATGTTGTCAAAACGTCGAAGTGTAATTATCATCATTACAGCTACGTCATAAATTTATAAACATATTTCAGAATCGATTCTTCCAATAAATCATATGTATTTCCAACGAATGGCGAATAGTTAGAATACTTATGAACAGCGATGAATAATACAAAAATATTCGAAACCTACTATTGTTATAAAAGCAATTTCAGCTTTTAATTTAATGTATTTTTCTTTACATTCAAAACGATAACATAACATATTCAATAATAAATAAAAATCAATTGAATCTAAAAGTGTATCTAACAATACATTGCAGTCTTTTAATTTGAAAAACCATACATTGTATGCTATATTTCTAATTTACATATAATTGTTTATGCAACAATGTTTAATATTAAAATAACGATAAAAATGTCATGTCAATGAAACAATGATTTAGTAACTGTCGTATTACTAACTATAGTAATTATAATATAATCAGTAATTGACATAGAATAGTTCAAATTTAATAATAAAGTATGTTTAAAATATTTATTTAAATGAGTGCACGTAATTTCTATCCAATGTATGGAACATTAAAAACGTATGACGCAGAGAAATTTCTATTCAAAATTTCAAAAAAAATGTAAATAGAAAACTTATTAAAAGCTCTTATTTATAAGATCAAAGTGAATCAACATGAAGAGGTTAGTGCTATAGAAACTGAGAATTTTTTAGTCATTATTTAATATTTTTAAACAATATTGGATCTTAAAATTTTATATATGATTAAATTATTATTATTTTTATTATTATTATTGTTGTTGTTATTATATATTTCACTTTGTTTTAAGTTAAATTACTTTTTTAGAAATGTAATATTACAATTTTCAATGTTTCATGTCTGTCAATTTATTTGCACGCGATTATGAACATTATTTTTGAATTTAAAAATCTTTAAATGACCTTGATATGATCCTTTTAATAAACTAATCGACATAACCTCGTTATCATATCATAATAATAAACAACAACAATTACCTATAAAGAAAGAAAAATGAATTGATTTACTTCGTGCAATAACTTCGCCGCATCAACGACAAAAATTAAACGAAAAAGCGACCACGAGACGTTCCAAACTATGCTCCGCAAGTTTCTCTACGCTATATGAAAGCAATTGTACAAAGTTTATGGAAATCTGAATAGCAGTAAGAACCGTGCTCATTTAAATAAACTAAAACTGTACGTTCTTTCCCATATCCTCGATAACTCTGACTGCATCAAAATTAATATTGTACCGAACTAGTAATTCATATGAACGAGGATAAAACTATTTGTTTAAACTAAACGGAATCCATGAAAGTCACGGGTAGGTCCGAATCAATGAATTGCATCAAATGTAAAAATCAATATAATAAACTTGTATAATAAAATGTCTACAAGCGAGGTAACGCAACCGCGGACGTACAGGTTTTCTAAACATTACCTGAAACTATTAAAACAACGGTTTTATTTGGGACATTAATATTTTCGTACAAAATATATAAACAGCAACGCGAAATATGTAGATACACAAATTTTATGATTCGTACTATTATTATTGTTTCCTTTTTTTCCATTTTACTTCGCATTTTACGAATACAAATATGTTCAATGATTAAAATCAAATATTGATTAAAATTGTTGCTTTTAAGCGTGTAATTTTTATAATAATAATTCAACCGTGCGTTTTAATATTAATTGAAACAAATAATAACAACAATAATAACAGTAATAATAATAATATTTTCAGTATAATATAACAGAACGCACTTATAATTTACTACTAAAATTAATCACAGAAGTACGTAAACTATATATGGGTAATTGAGTAATATCATAAATGGTAAATTTTATAATGATGTAATGTATATGTATACCCTATAAGTAATGTATCTATATTCATACTATATACAAAGGAGTTCGAAGTTATAAAGTTTAACGTTTATTTGCAATTTTCGAACAAAATTATTTTCATTTAGATAATTATACGCGTGAAATTACAATAATTTCAGTGGATCGTGATTATAGATATTAATTATCCATTTACTTTTCAAAGGCGCAAATTCGAATTTGTTTCATTCGCCATCCTTAACCTCGTGTACTTTTGTTTACAAAAATATATTTATTTATAATATAGTACAAACTCTGAATCTATTAACAATATCTAATTAATTGTAAACTATTACACGACATATTTGAATTGAATTAAATGATTTTGTAATACTGCATATAAACAATCTTTTTATCGTCACGTGATTTTCACGTGCCACGCCTCTTGGCAAAAGTTATTTGATAAAAACAGTTTAAATTGAAAATGTTTAAATTTCGTTCCGTATATTTCGGACGATACACTCGATACAGTCATTTTTCTCCGAAACAAGTAGACAATCAAAATGACTCGGGACAAAACTGTTTTTTAACTTAGCATCAAACGCACCCTTTTGACACTAAGAAGAATGACAGTCGTATACCAAGCGCGTTAACGAAATGAAGATAAAAAAGGCCGAACGCTCGAACAATTTAAAAATCCTCCGGAGTTTAATTAAATTCATGAAAAGTAAATATATATATATATTTCAAGGGCTTTAGGAAGTATTTAACTTGAACTTTCGTAACCAACTTACGCACACAAGCACACGTATAACATGCACATACATCTACAAAATATACAAAAATTAATGATTTTCATAGAGAAATATTTTCGTTAAGCACAAACAAAGTCCAAGGTGATATATTATATGCATATAACTAAAAGGTAGGTCAAAGGTCAGATTTGCCTTGTTTACATATGATCGACGTGTAAATAGATGTATGTGCAAGTGAACAAGTACTAATCGAGATATACATTGGTATACAGGTTTTGTCTGAAAAGTTACAGAAATTATTTGAACACGTATATTTATAAAAAATGCGAAGTAATCAATAATACATTTTAGACCGAGGGAGGAAAGACCGGTTTTATAACCTCGATGAGTACGAATTTATAGCTTTCATCCCTCGAGAGAAAAAAGTTGCGTATTTACAACGTAATGGATTTCATGCAATGTAAATGGATATAAAAAAACAGAGCGACGAGACATTTTTCATTATTTTTTGTATATCATATCTTCTGCCATTAAAAACACATGTATTTTCTCCCTCGGTAGTAAAATGCGACCGATGTGAAAAACTTTTGACGCGCAATAACAAAATGTATACCTGTTTCACTCAAAATGACATCAGCAATTAACGCGAAGAAAATTCGAATCTTATAGTCAATTTTATAATGCACTCTGAACTAATCGAACAGACTTGGTTTCCTAGAAATCAATAAATACGTAATCAGTTAAATTCGAGCCCAAAACCGATGCGAATAAATATTCCTCGCGCAAAATAGTGCAAACAAAATCGGACTACAACTTTTCCTTGCATATACGGCAATCCCCTAATTGGAAACAATAAAACGACAGTAATTGCATTTAACTCGCAATTGAAGTATGCTGATAAACATTGTTGCATAAACGAATCAATAATTTGCAAAACTAAAACGTTACGCGGATGATATATTCAAATTCGAGCGGATTATTATTATAGCGTTGATTTCAGCGTCGGTAGTTGGCAGAATGAAGTATCACATAATTGTCGTCATAATGGTGTGTTCTTTTCCTCTATTCGAAGCCATTAGAAATTAGGATGCACACGGGAATGAAAAATTGTAAGCATTCTCTCATTATCAAACGTGGTGTAATTATGTAAGGCTTTTTCAAAGCACGTTTCTCCGATGATAGCACATTACAAATTCTAAAATAGATGAGTCGTTCAGAGTGATTCAATTCATTGATAATAATTCAAGCCATATCATTTTAACGTTCGTTATATTCGTGAGGAGAATTATTGATAGATTTTTAAGGAACGCAATGTGGAGGGGAGGATTTTTCTAAATAAATATATATAAATAAAAACATACATAAACATAAATAATAAGAATCAAGTCTAAAAAGCAACATTAAAAAGCTCGTCGTTTAAAAACCAAAAAATAAACATTAAAAGACTTTAAATATAGACTATTTTAACTATAATAGTGTATAAAAGATAAAGTTTGTTTGTGTTAGTATTGTCTATTATTTTCGTGACAACTATTGTATGTGTTATTGTTTTGACACGAAGGTCAAGCGATTCGGAATCGATTGCTTGCGGTATAATTTCGTTTATTTACGTCTCTGGATAAATAAATAACCTCGCATTTTGATCGAAAACGTAGTAAAAGATCGCCGGAACCTCGGCCTTCGACGGTGCACAATGCCTTTTTGTGAATTTTGAAATTTCGTTCGAAATACGTGAAAAAGCTTTCGAGAATTTGCAAAATAATTTAACTATTAAAGCAATCCCCGAACGCTACGAATTCGTTGAAAAACAACGACCGTTTGAATGATAATGTACATTTCAACTTATAAAATATATATACATTTAATCTAGAATATAAATATCATGATATGTAATTCCAACATTGCGAAATAGTACTGGATATATTTTTCCAAATGAATTAGCCGTTCGGTTTATTTCCGGTCGAAAATATTAACTAAAGTCGAAAATTGTATGTTACCAATAATACAGAAACAAAGAAAAATAAGCATAAACAATTGATTTACGAAAAACAAACATCGACGATGGATTTGATATTTATTTACCATACTAATTGTAAACAAACAACGTGTCAGCTTATGTCGGTTCATTGACTCTTTTTCGCCCTTCAAGTTGTAAACACAAATTCATTTTTCAAAACAAACCAGCACTTATTATTGAATGAATTTGCTCATCCTCATATTTTTACCTAAACTTTGCGAGGTGCGTAGCATTGATAAATAGCGCGCGTCGGCGATCTACCTAAACATCTGTGCCTTCATCTATCATCTTATGTGTCTTTCCTCGCGTTTCTTCTACGAGTCTATTCGTCACACTGTACTTTGTGTCAAACATCAAACATACAAGAATGTCACGGAAAGCAACCGTGACACGAAATAAAGCATTGATTCGTCGTTTTGAAGCGTTTCAGTGAGAAAGAGTGAGAGCATGAGAGATAGATAGAATGAGAGTAAAAGAACGTGCGAGAGATAGAGACAAAGAATAAGATAAAGGCGAAAAGACAGACAGAGAAAGAAGTAGAGTGAACAATAGGTATAGACAGATGAAATGCAAAACAGAAATCACATACACATTTAATTGGCGAGCAGCAAAGACGTCGTAAAGGTGCATATAAAAGGAATTGTGAAATAATAAAATAGAAGTTTAGTATTGCTGCTCTTAAAAATGCATTGTAAACGCGGCGAGGCGGAATTGCAAATTTCAGCATTTGGATTTCAGTTTACTGGATTGTAATGAAATGTAACTTTAGCGAAGCCTTAATGCGTTTATACTTATATTGACAAATCAAATTACAAAATGTGAGCATTTTAAGTTGTAATATCTTCAGTTGAGTGGAGGTATTCAGAAAATTCCGGCATTAAAAAATCGTTATTCAATACTAAAAAAAAAGTCGTTATATACCGGAATTCCTATTTGTGTCGCGTTTGTTTTGTATTGAAAATACCAAACTGTCACATCATTATTGTTTTGCAAAAATAAATATTGACATTCAAGTCGAAATAAATAAATATTTACATTAGACCAAAACAAAAAACTTGATTTATTAACAAACGTAATGTCATTAGGATATATCTATATAATTTAAAGAATTAACATTATGTTATTATTGATAAAAACAAATCGAATATATGCAGTCGCGCTATTACCATTATCCTTGTCTTTATTAAATTAACTGCATGATTGCATCTATGCTTGCAGAACTGCTGTTTGCCATATGAAGGAACTTAGAAACTAAAATAGGCAAATAAATGTTAAATCACACCCATCAACGTTATTCAGACGGCACAATTGAATATTTAAAATTTGCATGATCGTCTAATAAATCAGTTCAATTGTAAAATGCAGTTCGCAATTTTATTTTATTTCAAGATCCGCAAAGTTGCGTCGCGCAATTGCGCGACGAAAATTTACAATTCCATTTCGCCAAAAACTTGTGTCAAAGTTCAACACAAAAAGCTTTACCGAGCGCTTGAGAAGTGACTTCATCGTATAGCCTTCGAATCTTTCGTCAGAAATATAAAAAAAACCAAAGAACAAAAAGAGGGAGAAAAACGCGGAAGAATAAATGCGAATAAAACAGAATAAAAGATAACTGAACAAAACCGAGCGAAAAAGTCGTCACACCGACCTATGCGGAAACAACAGTCGATCTTATTTCCTGAGGATTTTGCGAGTAATTGAGGCACCGTAGCAACTGTCTATAAGTAAGTTATTAGACTGTAAAATTATAATTAGACGGCGTTAATTGTTAAGGTTCCATTTTGTAAATACTTCGACAAAAGGTAAAGCGGTATTGTTCCTGACCGCGGGGACATTAGGTGATGCTACGTGACGAACAAATTGATGTCAACCTCATAACAAAGACGCGAGTAAATTGTATGGATGACCGGCCTCTTGCAGAGTCAAAAAAATGGTTTCTGGGTTAGAACAAAGAACGACACTTCCCATTGTCGCATGATTGTGAAAACGACCATTCATCGCGACGCACTGAAATTCCGAAGTATTTTCATACAAGCTCCGATTAAGCGCTACTTTGCTGCGCGAAATTCCATTACAAGTTTTCTTCATTTGTAGCTTCAATAGACTTCAAATTTAGGACTTCCTTTACGCTTACCGTCGACTGTGAATGCAACGAGAATTAGGTGGAGTGATCCGCAGTAAAATGGAACCATCGATGTATCTAGATGCTTGGTGATAGATAAAGACCATTCAGGGAGATTGGAAACGGAACATAAGGGGAAGTTCAAATTTCAATGGGTTCTCTTCCGAGGACCTTTGATGTCTACTATAAGTTCCACTTGGCATTGCAAGTTATAACTAAGAAAAAATACTCCTTAACCAAGAGAATTGTACGGTTAAGAAGGATGGTTCATTATTTAATCGGTATCAAGTTGATGTCTTGGTTTAAAAAAATTCAATACGAACAGAACAAGAAAAAAATTGGATTAACCAGTGATCATCATAGTCAGAAGCTCACCTTTTCTTGTTCTTGGGTTTGAATATTTTTCTGTTCCTTTAGTTGATTTAATCATCCTTGGAACGCATTAGGATTCGAGTAGGATAAAGGTGGTCCTAATGATTTTACTCTGATAGAAAACCAAGAATAACCGAAAATTTGTAAATCCCACGATACCCTCCTTGAATTAGAGTTGTGACCCAACGTATGGCATTATTGATGTAAATAACTAGTGTAATTTGTAATACTGTTGATGAAGAATTGTTACAAGTTTTCTATATTGTTATAAGAAGGCTCGTTACAACCAACGCCCCGTTGACCCGGTTTCCAAGGTCCTTTTCCTTGCAGACACCCCACCGGTTGAACCGCAATCCGTTGGGATCTTGGGGATTGGTCCGATCGTGCCGTGTCAGATTGTTGAAATATGTACCAAACCAATTTCTAACCCAGAAATCGCACACTTGAGATAAATATCTCGTCTAATGTCGGCTTGTCAACGTCTTCGTTGAAACCAAAACAGCCAAACTAGAATTTACGAAATAACCACGGATTTGATTGCGCGGGCGTGACATCGGTCGTGATGTTTATCTCGTCACAAAATGTACTTCGATGTTGATTGCAAAATTAAATCAAAGAAATCAATGAAAAAAATAGGATCAAACAGAAACAAAGCGCCTATTATACTGACGTGTTTATACTCGCAATACACGGAAGTGCATCAACGCATACTTCTATATTCGCACACAACACGTACATACATATAAATAAGATGTTATTGATTTTGAATAAATGTTGCAAGTAAATTTAACAATGTTTTTCATTACCTGACCTTGTGCTTTCGTTTTGTTATTAAGCGTGTCTGATGAACCTTTGTTTCCGAATTTAAAGGTGTCAACAATAAAGTCCTTAATTCCGTGTTACTCGGGCAAATCGATTGATACACAGTCCAGAAAGGGATTTTTGTTGTCAAATGAAACCAGTAAAATAATATTCCCCGTAACCAAGGGTTAAGGTATAATTTAATTAAATGAAGTTGTTTGTTCAAGTTCCAGTAGAAAATTTCGTATACTTGAATTTAACGAGCTTTAGTGGGATTAAAATTCAGTTTGTATAATTATTTCATGGAAACATATAACTTCGTCGGTAATTCAAATATCATATTTATCTCAGTAAGTGGATTTGTTTTTGTTTATTTCAAAACAATTCTAAATTGTAACTGATGTTTGTAAACAATAATGGTAATGTTAACTATTTGCTTTTACGCTTTTGTTAATGAACAGAGAGTTTCGAGAAATGCGTCCTTATTCCTAGGTTAAGCGTTTATTGATTCTAAGAAAATCATTTAAATTACCTTGTTTGTTGGAAACACTTTTTAGGTATTAATTAGAGTAGGAAACACTTTTCTTTTTTTATACTTCCACCTCAATACCTTTTGTATAATAGATAAATTAGATAAGCAGATAAAACACGTATGTAAAAGTTAAAAGATTTCATCGGTTGTATCTTTTAAACAATATTAGAAAGTCCCCACAGAACTTTGGAAATTGGAACGTTGGAAATTTTGCAGCAACGTTTCAACATTTACTGTACATCTACTACATTAATGTTACAGAAGTGTTGCAGTAACGTTACAGGAAAATTCAATACTGTGACATATATAAAGAAAAGAAATATATTTCATAAAAAAATGTTTAGCTTACATATAGAAATATCATTTACTTATAAGGACAAAACTTATTTTTAAAAACTACACTAATGACGATTCAAACCTCGTCATCTATAATCCAAACAATTAACTACTAGGCTAATAGTATCTTCTATCTGTTATTGATTTTATACACGTAAATATTATAATATATTATTATATGGAAAATATTTCATAAAAATAGTTGATCCTTTATAATGCATGCAAACCACATTTTAATATTTAAAAAATACATATTTAAAGAATATTGCATTATCAAAAATGTAATAAAATACAATAATTAAAATATTAAGTATTCGTTCTGATATACTTATTTCAAAATCTTATCCTGAACTATTACAACGTTCAATTAAATTGTTAATTAATACAGATTGTGTTATGATCTAACGTTCAATGATCAATTTATTCTAATTAACTAATGATCACTTGGAGATCTTGTGTAATTCAACGCCATCATGATCTTTGACATATGAAACTAAATCCGTAAGAATTTTATTAAAGACAATTCAATTACAGTAACAGCATTATATTTGTTTATTCAATATAATTATTATTACCATCAAGTATGTTTCCGAGTAAATTAATTTTCAAATATGAATTGCACCAATTTTAAACAATTGAACTAATTATAACCAAAAATATAATAACGTAATTGGCTTTACTATCAATTATTCAATAATTCAATGAACAAACTTAAAAACATTCCTTTTTATAGCACAAAAATTCGTATTCATAAAATAATCACATTAAACTATTTTCATCAGAATTAATCGCCGTAAATTGGATTCATTTAGCGCGGCAAAATTAGTAGACAATTAGAAATAAATTATTGATAATTGATTTATCACGGCGCAATAATGAATACCAAGAATGAGATAAGATGCTGCACCGAAATGTTATCAAAGACACGCGTTCCCAATTCAGGAAAAAGTGTCAATATTTTGGCAATAAACGACAGGTCAACACCGACTTTATAAACTTGTTATTAGAAAAATAAACAAATCGAAATTAGTCAGCGCGACCTTTTTCTTTTGTTTGTTTACATTGAATACGTCTGTTAATTTAAACACTGAAATGTTGTGTCAAAGCAATGATTTCGGTACGTTGCGATGCATCTTCTTCAATAAAGCAATGTCACAATAAATAATAATAACAATAATAATAACAATAATCGTCATGCTTTCGATTAGTTTTTGTTTATGTTTCAAGCTGTCCACTGTTTACTCGATTGCATCTTTATAAGTGAAGCGAAAACTTTGACATTTCATATGTGATGTAATATTAATCAGGTTAAGCTATTAATGAGCCTCCCACCATCTTCGTAATATCAATCTTGAATTGATAATAACGAATCACTGTAAGATAAAAAGATCACCGTGGCGAACAGTTTGTGTTTAGTTAGTGAAAGCGAACCAGCGTCTTAAACGTTCACGACTTCCAAAATATTATTTTGGGCCCGTAATCATGGATTTCACCGTGTTTTTTGCGAAAGTAGTCGGAAGACGCAAACCCAATCTAATTAGGCAACTGAGTGCGTAACTTTATTTACAATATTATTGTTATTGTTGCGATTTTTATTGCAGCCTATTGAATGTTTGTTTACTTTTTTTTTAACTTTTCGAATAATCAAAGAATTGAATAAAGAAAAATGTGTTCTGCTATTAATTGCATTAGAAACAATTTTTAATATTCATAAAGCATTAACGGCATGCATAATTGAGGATGAAGTTCGTTTATGGACCATATGCAGTACTTATTTTCAATTACTATACGACACGACTATATAATTTTATTGCGATATTAAGTCTGGCCGGACTGATAAACATTTCAATATAGTAAGATGAGAGTAATGCAAATTTACTATTTAAAATTCAATTGTTTAACTGTTCAGTTGATTTAATTGCTTGTAAACATGGACGAAGGTCAAACGGTCGTTGGCCTAAAGAAAGCGCGCGAAAATGCAAAACAATTACACATTTATATATGTATGTTAATTATGCATTTACGATATATATATATATATATATATGTGTGTATACTTATTTATTAATGAGACATTTCGAGACAAGTTTGATTTAACATAATAGCAAGGATTAAATAACGAAAAAATTTTAACCAATAAATAACATATAATCAACTTTAGATTAATTAAATAATTTAATAATGCAATCTATTTTAATGGCGGTCTTAATTGAAGCCAATTCGGACTAAAGTGTTTAAATTTCGATATTATACGTAATTATCAACAATTCAATAGAATTGACTTAGCCCGCATCGTAGCAATAAAAGTGAAACATCCGATTAAAAATTAACGGAATATTAATTGAATGATAATGACATAAATGAGTTAATCTGGAATCTGAAAATGAAAATATGTTGAGCTCCGAAAAATAGCTAATTGCAATAGCGAATAATTTACAAGTCAATCGAATTGAAATGAATTAAAAAAAGTTGGTTTTTCGGATTGAACGTTGAATAAATAAATTTGAATGACGGAATTCCGACGATAAACGACGTTAAGTGCAATAAATGTTGTAATAATAGGAATAATAATAAAAAGTATACGAATAAAATATACCCGATACATAATACATATTTGCAGATTATTCAGAATCATTTTACTCATAGTTAATAATTATTTTATAATATCGTTATTATTTTACGCGCGGCAAATATTGCCTTTGCTGCCATTTTGATTTCGGCTTTCTTTAATTATTCTGCAGATCCGGTAGTAATTGGGTCTTGGCATAACTATTAATTAAGTTTCCTAATTAAAGACGCATAATCTTGAAGTATAAGAAAATGACGAAAAAGTTTATAGGTTATGTTGAAATTGCCGCAGTTTTAGTTATTATTTATAAGGATTAATGACGAAGAAGATTATAGTGTTTAAATTAATAATGTTGTTATATAAAAAAATGTATTTATAAAAATAAATATATGTGTGATACAACATATTATCACTAATTTTGAGACACAAAATCTTATGATTTGCTTATAAAAAAGAACGAAAAAATATTACCTCAAAGTTTTTAAAAACAAATAATTTTGTATATCATTGAACTCGGGAAATTCGAAGGATTATTTATAATTCAAATTTGCCGTCATTAAACTTTAAACTCATTTGCAAAGTATAACTTAAATAATACCAGTCATAAATATGAGAGAAGTTACTCATAATTTAGTAATCAAATACGAACGAATTTGAATATAAATTATGAAATGAAAACTGATGGTTGAATTTGAAAAAGAAAAAAAATAAATGAGAGACACTTCATCTCGTATTTAATAATTATTTTGCTTTATTTATGCACATAACTTATCACGAAAAATGCATTTTATCGGCCAATTTAACAGCATTTTTTAACTAGACAATAAAATTAGGCAGCATCGACAATGGCCTTAATTAATTCCGGATGTTTTACGAGTGTTCTCGGTGCCTTGGTTTCTTATTTTAATACTCTCATTACAACAACTTTTGCATTAAAAATTGTAACGTTTAATTAATTCATCCACTATATTTCAACGAAGCATCCAATTTTTCGGCAAAATTTTGAAACATTCAAAATCGGACGTCTTTATTTTAACCATTATTGACTCACGTAATTCGTTACACCCACCACACCAGATTAACAAACGGTTAAATTTAATACAAATTTACAATTATTAATTGCAAAATGAAATTTAATTTTCTGTTTAGATATCAAATATTTAAATTAAAAACAAACGTTTGTCCATTAGACAAATTATTATTAACATTACATGATACGATAAAACATTTCATTTTGTATGTATGTATATATATTTCTCTAACATAATTAGGATTCATCCACATTTATGAATAACGTTATTCAAGTTATATCGAACGATTTTGAAATTGGCGTTACACATAAAGCATCGAAAAAAAGTGCGCCTTTACATAATTTACATCCCAAACGCCGCTCAATATGCAAATGAACAAGCGTTATTTACACAAACATAAACACGAACAGAGCATTTATTGTAATTATAGGAAAAACATTTAGTTATCGGTGGAAGCAGATAACGTAATAAAAAATTATTATAAGGATACACGGTGTTATTGAAAGCACCTCCGGTATAAAAAAAATCTCTTTCAACCGCGGCGAAATAATGACAACGAAATGTTCGGCTTTATCACGTAACATCTTCATTAAATCAAACGACAAATATTGCATAAATTCGTTTGTTTTGCAAATTAGATTGCCCGGCAAATAAAGAGCAAAAATCGCTTTGTACTTAAAACCAACGTTGCGACTCGATGCTTGGATGTTTGACGTCCAATTAAAAAAGGACATCGCCCCGCTCCGCATAAGCGGAATAAACAAACAAACGCGAATGACCTTCGCAACATTGTTTACCACACATATTCGCAACATAAACAAAGTCACTTGACCTCATCATAACACCGTTTATTTACGCGTTTAGCATCTTATTTTGTTTTCGTTTCGCGTATCGGTTTCGCGTTCGTCGGTTGCGCATTATATTAATTAAATTAATTTATTGATTGCACGTAAAAGTTTTAACGACCAAAAAGCTAGTCGATGTGTACTGATAATTATATTAATCAAATATAATAAATCTAGAGCAAATATCAGTAAGGCAATTGCTATTTAACTTTGCGAGAATTCGGCTCTCGCGATACGAGCTCGTGTTTAACATTCGTTCACCGTTATCAGGTAAAAAGCATCGTCGAAGGAAAAAACGCTATGAAATGTTTAATCACGTTTTGGCACAAACTCCTGATTATATCAGAATTGCGTATAAGGTTTAATAAAAACAGTCATCTTTTGCTACGACCGCGACATAGCTATATTCCACGTTTTAATAAATAATCGATTATTTTTGTTGCGCCGTAGCTGAAGCTTATATGCGAATGCCTGAAGGAATCTTTCTGGCGGGAGGCATGCCTAATACAGACACGTTTCCATATAAAGAAATTTCAATAACGTATAAAGACGGGAATGAAATCAAACTCAAAGAGAAAGAATTGTCCGTTGCTTTACAATATGGTCCTTCTCAAGGGTACGTTTTTTTTATTCAAATTGTTATTATATAATAAAATAATAATCTCAAATAGCAATTCTCTGATAACCAGCGTTTTAGTAAACGATTTACATAAAATTTACATAATTAAAAAAGTACAAAAAATAAGTCTTATATTATTTATTGTTATATAAATGTATGTAAATAGTATGTAAATACATTTGTATTTGTATACATTTTATATAAACGATTTACATGACGCTTTTACACATCAATCATGTAATTTTGGCTATCAGGGCCAGAGCATATTAAATTCGATAAATAATGCGAATGATTATAAAAAACATAAATCTAAAAAACTATATCTTCAACGTTTTTAATTTCGACTAATTTACAATAGACATTTGCCCCTTATCAAATTGTGGCGAGAATTCCAGCTGACGTGGCATAGTCCTAGATACCAAACCTGGGATGCTGTTGTCACCACCGGATCACAAGATGGTTGCAACAAAATTTTTGAAATGTTCATTGAAGAAGGACAACCCGTGATGACCCAGTCGCCTGTTTATGCTGGAACCATTGCGGCAGTATAGCTTTTTAAATTTTATTTTACAAAATGCATCGCTCGTACGGTCCTTCCCAAACGTTCCGCGCATTGAAATGAAAAAGAGTAATAAAAAATACGTTAAAAAAATACCCTTCCGAGACATTAAACTAAGCGGGCGTGATCAACGTTCATATCGTGATATGAAATAAAAATCAATTTTGTTTTCACTTTTATTTTTATTTTCATTTTACATTCAAATACATACAAATTAGGCACAAGTTTATATTTTTACAATTATTTATAATTATTGTATAATATGTATAATATTACAGTATATTAATTTTCATATTTAACCTTAATATTATAGTGAAATCGGATTTTTTACCATTTTCTTCGAATATCTTCATGTTACAATATACTATCTGCTGGATTGGTCTCCTACGGTCTGTCTTGGGAGCACGGAATAGTGACACTATAGTTCTCTGTCATTTTAACAGCATTTAAAGTCGTACGCTTCCAAGGTACGATCCATAAATCGTGTTCATATTGTTGCAAATGATCCATCCATCTGGGACCTGTATCCTGTGCGCTAAGCAAAGTTATCTAGGTTGTAGCGAAATAAATCGTTTTAGCGATCATTTGTCTACTTCAGACCCCGGACCAGGATCAACTATGGTACTCCCTGTTGAAGCACATTGTTACATGCGTTCATACGAAAACGCATAACTTCCCAATCTGGAAGCCTTACTGAATTTTGCTTCAACTCTGTTTCCCTGATTGGGATCACTTTTATGTTGAAGTCCAGCCAAATTGCTGTAGTTTGAACTATAAATTTATTATCTGAAAATCTCGCTAAATTTGATTCAAATGCAATTTGTGTAATTGTCTTTAATTAATAATCGTTGCATTTTGACCATTATATACCATTTTTATTGCATTATCGATTAACAACGTATCAGTTATCTAATATGTTTTACCTAGTTAATGC
>JABFQC010000728.1:0-23925 GCA_022817085.1 Psilanteris sp. ZL-2020
ATATAAAACAGAAAATAAATGAGATCGTTAATTTTAACTACCAAAAATCGATTTATTAACAAATATCTTCATATTACATTATGCATCAAAACAAAATAATTTTATTTAGAAACAAAACTACACTAAACATTACGATTTACATTTTGCATATTGTCGAATGCAATATTTTAGCATTACATAATGATATAACTGTGAAATGTTAATGATGTTAAATATCGCAATTTCATATTTGTACATAATAATATTTTACAAACATATAAAAATATAAAAAGGCCACCTTTCTGTTTAAAGTACATTCCTTCAAGAATACTCGCGAATCATTACTTCGTGCCTCGAAACATTATCAGGGCATAAAAATCGTCGCAGATATCAAACAAAATATGTCACTTATTGACTTATAATCAATCGCTGATACGCGCCGTGTAATGAAGAAAGTGTTTGAAAACGAGTCACCAAGCAATCGATTAATTATACCAATTTCACCTGCTTTATCGGATGACAGTTCAAAAAATGTCTTCATACTTGAATCTTATAGCAGTACATAAAGCTAAAGTATGATCATCATATATGTATAAAGTGCATTGAACTCACCATTGAACGATAACTCAATTGAGCGTTAACAAAGTGACTTATTTACGATGCATCTCGTTAGCGCAAATGCAAATCAGAAGCACCACGGTTCAATCGTATTGTAACGCGAAGAATGTTTCAAACCGAAGCCAGTTTGACAGCGGTAACGTGACTAGTGGCAAAATAGTTGTCTCCATCGAAGAGACGGGGTTCGGTCGAGCAACACCATCGAGCGTGCGCATGTATCTACTAAACTATGAGCAGTGCTGTATTCCAAAGGCGTTCGTCGCCCGTAAAAATAGGCAAATCGTAAATTCACTTTGACTTAAAGGCGCATGCATTGAAGCGATTCGAAATCCGCCGAGTCGCGATTTGCCGAAGAAAAACCGCAACCTGATTCGCGTTTCGGCGACCATTCGATCGGCAAATTTATGAAACTGAAAGAGCAAACAACAAACAGCGCTAATTATTTAATCGTTCGAGTGTCGCATTATTATTGCTTTAAAGCTTCGATGCTTCTTCAAAGGAGTTTTGATTTATTTTGCGAACTGTTATTATATTCGTGCATAACTGCTCGGCCGAGTGTTCAATGCACGATTCGGCATGAAACGACGGATTATTATAAATATAATGAAATTCGTGAAAAAGGCACGCGCGTGCGTATGTGTGCGTGTGAGTGCGGTCGCGCGCAAAGTTCAAACAAAACCGAAGCTATTGACGTATTGAATCTTTTTATTACGTTACTGGCGATACAATGGGGCATCCCTCGTTTTTTTACGCTCTATCTCCGTGGCGCTTGCGCGCTTTTGTTGCCGGCGAGATATATCGAATACCGCTCGGGATTAGGTATCAAAGGAGTATGTTAATGATAGCGGTCATCGTTTCACGCATGTTTCGAATAGTCATTAGGATCACGGCTTTCGTTGGTCGGCCGAAAAATAGAAACGTATTTGTAATATGTTGAAGCGTTTGGTAACGTTGCGATTTTGTCGCGAAAAAAATATCGATTATTGTAATAGTCTTGGCAGGCGAATTACGCGCGTGCGTATTGTATGCAATTGAATAAATGTGATTTTGTTTGTTTTTTTCTTGCGTTTTTCATTACGGACACAGACTATTTGCTCCGAAAGTTGAATCAAAATTAAATGTTTCGCGATTAATTTTGCCTCGCAAAAGATCGAAATACTTTTCTTGTATGCCTAATATTATATATACTCGAAAGTAAAATGAGGAATGACAAATCTTTATTGTTTCCGGGCACCTAAAACATATATTATGCTTCGGATTAACTTCGCTACACGGAGAAAAAAAAGGATTAAGATTACTCATAAAATATCAAATGTCTGACAGTAGTGTTTTATTTTATTTATTATTATTTTTTTTTATTTATTTTTTTTGTTTATTTATTATTTATTGACAGTAGTTATACATATAAAATTAGTAAAAATTACGTGTATTTTTGTGAAAATTTCTGATATAATATGTATTATTTCAATATTCAACATCACTGTCACATACTTGCTATTTTGATGAGTAATTTTTAATACTTTTTTTCTCCGTATACAGCTTTATATATCAGCTCTGGAACAGCTAAATATTTATTTAAAACAAATAAACTGTTGGGGTGATATTGGAACAGCTAAAAGATTGTAGTATATCAGTTAACCATAGTTATCTAAACATCGATCATAAGAATTAGTTATAAGGTTATATAGAATTTTATATTGTTTTTTATTTTATATAGAATTTATATAGAATTATATTGTTTAGCTAAATCAGTCAAACACTTTATGTAGCTTTCTTAATACAACTGTGTAATGTAAATAAACAATGCAGTCGTCTTCATTTATCAAATTCAACAAAAAGCATGTTGGACTATAATAAACAAACATTTCTTTTATTTTGAATACAAATGCGTACATAAATTAATTTATGTAAAGCGTTATAATAATTTTTTTCCGTATAAAATTTAACTTCATATTTTGTTTAATCTTTTAATTCATTTTATTGCATTTAAATATATTAATCATTATTTATACATGTACCGAACGAAGTATCTATTTTTTAAAAGTATTAATTGAAAAATAATAATACGAATACATCCATTCTTCTAATTTGGAGATTGGATCAATGCATTTTTGCTTAGCAACCAAATTAATACGTTCAACAAAGCCAGTATCCAGTTAAATACATTCAAATTGTAATCATTCGAAAGTTGCGCAGTTTAAAAAAATAACAGTTTCGGGAAACAGCCATTAAAATTTCGTGTTAGGATATTTGATAGACGCGATCAATAGCAAGGAAATGTGCATTCAACGTGACAATCTCGATTTGTAAGATCAAATGTCAGAAAAGTTTAACGCGCCTTTACCATCAACTGCAAGTAAGAACAACTTTTGTATACATAACCCAATAGACCGTTCAATTTATATAATAACGGATTGGCTTTTGATTCATTAAGATGTTCAAAATGCAATTTGCGCTCCTAACATCTCTGCGAGCAGACTACCGCGAAATGCCCAACATTTCAAAGAAGAAAAGTATCCCGAATTGACCATTAAGTCGTTTTTCGAATTCATGCGAACCGCATACGGTGTCCACAACAGTTTCGAAGACCTTGTTAACACCGTAACCGCAAACAGCGAAATTGACTGGAATGCGCTTACGCAGACGGAGTTGAATCCCTCAAAAGCAGAAGACAATGCAATTAAACACAACCAAATACTGCAAAGCGATGAAAAAACGAATAAAGTAATTCGATTATACTTTTCGATTGAAAATTAAAGTTCCATTTTATTGAAAGAAATTAATAGTACAAATCTTTAATTTATTCACGAATTTCAATTAACTTGTTAATTTTACACGGAGAAAACATATATTTAACATTTTACTATATAAAATATCAAAACTAGGATATAATTGAAATATTATAAAAATTATTGTATCATATATTAAAATTGTATACATAAGTTGAATATAACATTGCGCGCATTCAAAAGTTTAATACATTATATAGTAATTTTTGTAGTATTTTGAAGTATATACGTAGAAAAAAGTTACATTATAAAATACCATACTTACAGCTTTCTAAGCATATTATGATTGGTATTATGGAAATTACTATACTTTATAGAAATTTGTCTCATAAAATATAGTTAATTTGTTTAGAAGATATTGTATTATATAGAAGATGTATAACAATTTTAGAAATATTTGCTTCCACATCCCTGAAATACCATTACGTATAGTCATTTTTAATATAACATTTTTCTGTGTGTATTATAAATAATTGCTTTTCCTACTGAAATTGTAAATCAAAGTTATTAACACTATTTTTCACTTAGAAACTCGATTATTTATGTTTTAACGTGTGATCAGCAACAGCAAGAAATTGAGCATATAATTTGAATTAAAGCAAATATAATTTTTTTTTATTTGGAAAAAGTGTACTTGGTTTAATAAATTATTTACAGAATGCAGCAAAATATTGTAAATCGGAACCGAGCGGCGAAACATCAAGCGTATCTGAAACAAATCCATTATCGCCACCAGCCAACAGTTCCTTGCAAAACGAAGAACCTGTTCTGTCCATGGTAATGAAGAAGCAACTGAGTGATATACTCCACGAAGGTTTGCTTGATTCAGTACTACCATATATGCTTCCAAAGGCAACCTTATCTGAAACTGTAACTAAAAAATTATGCACAAATGCAGAACCTAGAAGAAGCATTTCCCTTAATGATAATCGAGACGTCGCGAAGGTTGTTAAAGAAAAATTGAAAGAAAAGGACAACTTTAATGCTCGAAGAAAATCTTTTGAGTTGGTAACAATGAACTTTTAGAAATGTGATAACGTGAAGAATATATATATATTATTGTTTGCAATAAGTTACACATTAAACGTGGTTTAAACATATTTGTAGAAATGAAATTGAAATTCATGTCTGCGACGAAGTAAAGAATCTGAGAAAAGATTTCCGCTGTCCTCAAAAACTTTTGATTCAAAACATGTGTTACTTTGCGGATGTCACTGCTGGACAGAAGTTGGAAGAAATGGACATTTCCGTGCACTGTGACATTGCAATTTTTGATTGGTTGATGCGTTGGGTTAAAAAAGATATTATAAAAAAATCCGAATGGCCTATTTTAGAAGCAAATAATGTTATTCCAATAATGGTGTCTGCATCTTTTCTTCAAATGGAACCACTTCTGAATACTTGTCTTCAATTTTGTCATGATCATATGTCAGACATACTTAAAACTTCATCTGTATTAAGCTGCCTTAATGACAACCTTTTAACTAGGTATTGGGTATTATTCCCATTCTCTTGCGATAATATTCTATGCCATCGCCTTTGCCTCCATATAACCTGGCTGGATATTTCGCAGTTTTTGTTTATGTATTAATTTTTATAATTGTATAGTACGTCATTTAAATAGTGATTTTTTAGGCTAATATTGTTTTAGTTTATTTGAACCTTTATATACATACAATAGTTATATGAATGTATCTAACAAATTACATTTATGAACATGTAACTATCTCACTTGAGATAAAATATTTTAAGATAAAAAAGGTTGATTTTTACATAATTATTTACATTAAAAATATAAACATTTAAATTATTTATTTTAATTTAATTTAATTAATAATTTAATGTTTGAATATCAAAGTTTCCTTTAATTTTTGATACAATGTTTAATAACTTAGGCATATTAAAAAAATGTATTATTATATTAAAATAATACAAAGATGAAAAGTTGATATCATCAATATTTCACCATTATAATTTATATGTTAAGTATCTCTGTCATTTTGAGCTGAATTTATTTTTATATACCCTTTATTAAAATAAGATTGTAATTTATTATAATGAAAATAATTTGTAATAATTGTGTACTATAAAAACAAAATGATTTTCAGGTTAGCAGAATTATTTTCAAATATGGAAATTGAAACTTTGAAAGATAAAAAAGATAAAATTCAAAGCAAATTATTTTGCAAATTAATTATGTTACTTGCCTATCCAATTCCAGATAATTCTAAAGGCCACTATAGTTCTTTAGCTTACATGTTTAAATGTGGAAAATGTGATAAGAATATTGTACGCTCATTGTCAGATTTTATACCATGCATTCCCAGTTCAATGCAAATTGATAAATGTGGAGAATTACACAATAAACATACTAGGTTCATAAAACATAAGTTGCTTTATTACTTTAATTAAAAATACAATAATAAAATTGTTTATAATAGCATTTAAATTTTACTTTTATTATTATTTTTTTTTATTTTTACAGAAATTTAACATGGAATTTAGATGATTACATCGTTTTATTAAGGTCAGAACTTCGATCATGGAGAAAGGTTTATTGGAAGCTTTGGGGAGACTGTCATTTTCTATTTTGTCGTCAATGCGATACTTATTTTCCAGTAAATCAAATGGACTGGTGCGCTTATCATCCTGAGAAATCACAATTTTTCTTAAATGAACAAAATAATTCTTTCTATCCTATTGGAAGATTTCCTTGTTGTAGTCAAAGAACATTTAAATTTGAAGTTTTATCGAGTAGAAATGGCTGCAATTTTAAGGTGATACGATAGGATGAATATGCAATATAAAAAAAAATTCACGTTGGAACCAAGCTTAGTTTATACAATATATAATGTTGAATTTTATTATCTAATACTTTTTAAAGACAAAATTATGTATTAATAATGACTTACAAGTCATTGCAAGACACATTCATTATTCATGTAATCAGACTGTGGCCTAACAGTTACAGAGTCAAGCTCAACATTGATGTTCAAGAGTTCGATTCCTCTTGAAGATTTTTTTTTATTTATTTTTATAACCTAATTTTAAATTTTATTGCAACTAAGTTTGGTTTCAAAGTTAGAACCGAGTGAGTTCCAACCTGGATTTTTTTACTGGGTATGTTTGTAAATTATGCATATTATACACAACATTAGCAAATTTAAATATTATATTATTAATAACGTTAATTTAGGAACATATGCCAAAAATTATAACGAAACAAGAAGAGGATATTTTGGAAATATTTAGTAGTAATAGAGATATTATTGCAATAAATCCTCCACAATTATACTTCCCTGAAAAAATTACGAGGTTAGTGGCTCGAGACCCTTCTTTGGAAGCTGGAAAATTGTATTGCAAAGAACCTAGTTGGTGGGAAGGTATTGAGTTAGTACCACCAAGACCAAAACTTGGATTACTTGGTACTAAAAAAGCTTTTATATTAGATTTTAATTTTTTATATGAATCCTCAGTAAAAAACATCCAATCCTCACAGAAAAAACTCTCAACTATAGAGCATTATTTCAAACGTTCAAGTTAATATTAAGCTCAAGTTGATAGTATTTAGTGCTAAATTGATCATAATATTACCTTGAACGTTTGAAATAATGCTCAAATTTATAGTTATGTTTATCAGTTGAGAGTTTTTTCGGCAAGGGAAATAGGAACCATGCTAGATTCCAAGCTGAAGAATTTGCTTTTTTTAAACTTGAATTTAAATTTAATTGCATCTAAATTTGGTTCTAAAATTGGTTCCCAGCTTGGTTCCGATGTCAAAATACTATTATGTTTACATGCTTGGAACCAATCTTAATTTCCAACAAAATCCATAGTTTGAAACCTAACATGGTTCTCTGTTGATTGTTTTAAAATATATTTATGTAATTAAAGTTATGTTAGAATTATATTTGTTCTCTAAATTATTGTACAAAATATATATTTGTAAGGTAAAATTTGGGGATCTGGATTTAGAAGAATTTGTCAAACACCAACGAAATCTGAAAAAAAGTTACGTCGACAGGAATCTAGAGCTACAGATGGTTCTTCACCAATCCTTTCAATTACTGATAGTGAAGATGATGGTGAAGCTACTGAATGTGAAAGCAGTATTGAAGATGATTCGTATAATAGTGAAGAATCGCAGCAGCTCTTAAAACTTAACTTCATTAAACTAGGAAAAAAAGGTCGTATGTCAAGATTTAAAAGGTGATTTTAAATATATCTTTGTATATTAACTATATATTATTACCTTACAGTTCTTTATATTACTGTAATATAATAATTGAATACTGCAAAAAATATAATCAATATTTCTTTTATATGAAAGTATTCAATATACATATACTTTTCCATTCAAAGAACTATTTAATTATATTTTAAAATTACTTTAATTTATAAAATAATCAATAAATGTTTTAACATAGAAATTAAATTATTAGATTTTCATTTTTTCCAAGTTTTGTAATTTTTTTTACAAAAGTCGTGTGAAAATTTATGTATAATTGATTAATAATTTGTTTAAGAAATAATGTAAATGGTGCTTGGAATGATGATTTAACTATAAGGTGTAACCAGGATAACCAACGAGAGTTTGAGGAGAAAGTTACAAAACAAATGATATCTCTGTTGACAAAAATAATGAATGTTGAAAATGGATTTACGTTAAAACCAAAACCATCTAATAAATACTGGCATAATGTTCCATTGGGTAAGTGTACATAAAGGTATTACTGTGAATTACGATTAATATTAATATTTTTTATTTAGGAGGCACGTATGTAAAACTGGAGACTAAATTTCGAGAACAATTAGCACAGAATTTCAAGAGCAAGCATTCAAATCAAAATTATACCAGGAGTATAAAGTCAGCCAAATAATAATACTAGGTATACATTTCTAAATTGAAACGCCGAGTGATTAGACATTAAAACGTTTTATTCAGTCAGTAAGATACCTTTTACACAATAATATCAAAGATAATAATTAATATCATATTAACCAATACAAAACATTTTCATATATAAATTCACAATAATGAAGAAAACGCTATCAGTTTTAATAGTAATATAATAATAATAGCAAAGATCGCAATAATAAAATATTAACGACAATCATGAATTGCAACATAAAAAATAATCAATGATCATACGAATAAAACAAACCATTGCAATCACGTATAATATGATTAATTCCCTCACACACTGACTCAGTACAAAAATTCATTTAAAAAAACTCACATTGTATTAAACAATACTATATTTGCTCGACTATCAACATAGTCAATAAATTATCCCTATTTTCATAAACTGCAAAGACTCAATCTTGCTTTTACTGGATTTGTAGAATATCCTCGTACTTTCCTTGCGCGACCAATTTCACATGCAAACAACTTTAACCATTAAAACATTTATAGACTAAGAATTAACTTGAGCAAACTTAAAACTAGTTCGAAAAATAGATATACAATTAACTTTATATGCTTCCATTAATTATTAACATAATAAACATATTATATTACAAATAAAGCTTAAAATTCTGCTTGGAAGACGAAGAACAAATGGAAACTAGTTTGGAGGTTCTATTCATGCATGCTTTCAAATAAAAATGTCTGCTGAATAATTAATTAAATGTATACCGACTACCCGTATCTATCTTAATTCGCACGTAATCGAAGCACATAAAGCGTATTTTGGTCTTGATTTCTCAAGAACTATATTTGTATGATTATAATTTAAATCCATATCGCATTCAAAATTGTATTCTTCGCCTAACTACAATGAAAAAACAATCGTTCAACATTCATGTGAAATTGGTGGCACTTTTTCGTTTCATCTTTCACTTAACTCTTACTATTTTATATTGGTCTGAGGTAGCGACTTCAATGTAATTCTATTTATTTCAGTTGCTAAATTATTGCGCGGATATGTGTGTCTTGTATGAGCATTTCCCGTACTTTTCGTTTTACCCTACAAGTCCAGAATCTCGCGTGTAAATGTGTCCAATTCAATGGCTTCAAAAATACATACATCATTCAAATAACCAAACGACCGTCGATTTCATCGAGTAAAATATCATCTTTCCTCGTTCAGCTTTTCACTGGCTGACAACCGTTAGGATGCATTCTTCACAAGTAACTCGAAAAAAAAAATGATTCCGAAATAGAATACCTTCGAATAAGCAATGCTTTTTTCATTCCTCTCATTTAGTTTGCAATTTTTTTTTCTTCTTCTTTTTCATTCGTTTTGTTTTCCCGTGTTCTTAATTTTTTACTTTTTTTCGCGCTAAATGCAAAACGAATCCTAACAGTGGCGTTTCCAATTTGTTATCTTATCCATTAATTTTTTTATATTAAGTTTTTGTCGTAGTTATTTATTATAGTTGAAACCCTGTCCCTAGGAAAATTAATTTGGACTCATAGTGGTCTCGATATAATTATGTATGTATACGGGTGTGTCAAAAATTATTATTATCATTATCATCTAAGCATGAAGGAAAAACGCCAAATGCCACAGAAATTTGTTTGTACCTTCGACACACTGGAAGATACGCCTTCTTTATGTTCTTTCTTTATTGTTTTCTTAGTTGTTTTCACTTATATGAATACACCTATTATTTTTGGAAATTATTCTATACGTATATTTGATATAATATAGTAAAACCTTAATTCAATCCATTTTGTAGATATTTTTTATTTTGCTTAGAGAAAATGAAATACGATTTGAAACAAAACAGTTCATTATAAGCGTATCACTTGAATTTGCATTTAGAACCATCTTTCTTATGATTAATTCGGAGTTCGATGATATCAGAGTTAGCTGCGTATTATAACTTTATATACGTATTTACTTTATTTAGTGCTGCTCGATGTAGTAGTAAAATTAGTAGTGAACACATTTGCTTTTTCTTGACAAGTGAAAAAGGATTAGAAATGCACAAGAATATCATAATACATGGTATACTATATATTAAACTACTTATAATATATTTCCCACTTCCTATTTTATTCATAAATGTATCATTAATTTAATACATTTGGCTCGGTATTCTGTAGTTTGTTTTTACAAATTGTAAATTGTTCGAAAATAAAAAATGTATAATAAAATGAGACTAAACTAGACTGCAATAGCATTTCAAATCAATTAAAATAATTATAAAACATTAATCTTAATTTCAATAATCCTGCTCACTGTTAAATTAATAATAAAGTGTTAGGAATTCACGTTTTTACAATTGTCATTATGGCAATTATGCATATTTAATTATACAACTCAGAACAAAATAATTATAAGAATACTATATACTACTTTAACTAAATTACTAAATTAATATTCATATTATGATTCATAATAAATAATTCATGATTTTTAATTATACTGTTTCAAATTAATTTGATTAAAGTATACTTATCAATATCAGTAATGTTATAAATGTTACTTTAAAACCATTATTTATGAAATACAAAAATCATAATGGTTTTAAAAATAATTCATCATACATCAAAGTGTACAAAATTATTACAAGACAATAAATCTCTGCTTGATATTTTTCTAATGGTTGAAAAAAAGTTTGTAGAATAAAAAATTATAACTTTCAATTAATTTTCGCCATTAACCATTTTTAAACCTACTTTAGTCTTATTTTAAACACATAGTACGGTACTTTTATTATTACACGTCGTTAATTAAACAAAATTAATATTTCGTTATTAATTTTGAGTTTCAATGAACTAAGTTTATAGAGTTTCAATATAATTGTTTATATTAATAAAATATTTTCCAGTTCACTTGTCAACGATGAAACATATGATACACGTTTCCCTGGCATTCAGCCTTTCACTCTCATGAGCAACATGACGAGGCTACCGACGTTAGGCTTGCTATAGCACTTGTAAATAATGCCCAGCAGCAATTGTGCTATTTTTTTTCTTCCTTAGTTCCATTTCTTTAAACTATTATTTCAAGAATAATTTATCACATTTTAATCTTTGTTTGTCACAGATTGGAAAGGGAAGGAAACGTGTTACGTTGCGCCTCGCCAATCGGCCCGAACGTCGAAGCTCATTGTAAAAAATATAATTATTAGTGATCAAGCCATTGACTGGCGAGGAGACATATGCACGATTTTAAAACAACATAAATTCTTTGAAGACTAATGTAAACGTAATTTGATTGTCTTTGCTTAAACAATTTTTATGCATAGACATAACTGGTCCCTAAAATTTCGTTTAATCCAATTTAATTAATATCAACATTTATTGATTACCTTCAATTAAATGGTTTTAAACGGGTTTTTTAAGACCAGTCGATTATCTTGCTTTTAATTAATTAAAACGAACGATCCAAAAGTTTGAGAAACTTTTCCATTTTTACAAACCAACTAAAACATTTTATTACCAATGACATTTTTGAAAAGTAAAATTTATCCCGAACGTTTATTCAATATTTAAAATAAGTACATATAACTTAACACTGGATAAATTTCTCCATTTTTGTTTTGTTTTTTTTTGTTTAATATTATCGTGTATTCCCATAAACGTGACACGCTCCCTCACCTGTAAGCAAACTAAATACCATAAAAGTAACGCAAAATTTCATAAAATTTCGACCAGAATTTTGAATTTTGTCACGTCCGCAAGTTTTCCAAAAATGCGACACCATGCGAATGGCGCAAACGCAAAAACAAAAACGAAAAATCGTCGTACGCGCAGGGTGAAACAATAATTTAACATAATTTTTTTTAACACAAACAACCCTCGCGCAAATTCCATAGCCTCAACACTTTTTCCAGGGAGAAAATACAAACGAAATATACATATAATCGTTACATACTAATATTATCTATAGTGCTGATCCTACATCTAAAAATAGCGACAAAATCTCAAGACACTTTTGAACCTGGACTGACCTTAAACGAGCTTTCATTAACAACGAGTTGCTTATTTAATCAGATTTTATTTAATTATTGTTATAATACAATATATTAAAATAATATAACAAATAATAATTATCATTAACCAACAATTAACAATAATGATAAAAATGATAATAATTTCAAATAATTATACATATACAAAAATATTTTAACACAATTTAAATGTTCACTATAGTGTATTTAAATTGTGAATGTACTGTGATTAAGTTATAAATTGATTTTGCAGTACATTTCCTTGGATTCTTATGTATTATAAAGAATAGTTTGCTAATAAACACACTTTCAAAATTATGATTAAAAGTTGTAGATATTAATTTAAACTAACAATTTGTGCATAATTTAAAGTGTATAACTTTATATGAATAAATCTATAAAAGCAATTACAAAAATAACGCCTTAAAAAATTAAATATTAAATTAAAATATTGTTTATCCATTTTGTGACAATTAAGTTTTTTGTATATATATTAATAGTAAAAAACAACCCAAAACTTTAGTTCAGCAAATAATTAAATTGCAAGTATAATTATAATTTATAATAGCATTCATTACTAATAAATTATTATAATAAAATTATTTTAATTTGTTTATTACATATATCAAATATTTAAAGTCATTGAACGCGTTAATATAAATATAAAACTAATTAAATTCAATGTTTAAACTTTAGTGCACAAAGTATCTAAAAATATTGATTTGCAATAAAATACGTGTTGCTACATTAAGTATGTATTTGTGTATGACAATTTGTATATATTTGCATCCGTTCAAAGTACTTATACAAATTATTTAAATAAAATGTTTATGAATATCTTGTATAACCAAAACATTTTGTATGTAATTATACATAAACACATAAATCTTAAATTAATTTAGCGTGTTTTTATCCTCATGAAATTCCAGTGTGATAAATATAATTCCATACAATATATTTTTTTAATTTTAAAATAAATAATTTAAAAATATAAAACAATAATATAGGTAATTTATTAGAAATAAAATGAAAATGAAAATAATTAAAATTGTCTTTATACCTAAAATATCGTATATACTGAATAATTGAAAAATTCAATTATATTATATTTACAATCATAATTAAATATATCAATTTTGTACTTGATTTTTAATATCAATTTTTAACACTGATCATTGTCAATTTTAAAACCAGTGATTGAAAAATATAATTTCCAAATATACAGATAAAAGATAAATAGATGGCTTCTATCATTAAAGCAAGATAAAAGAATAAGAGTATATTCTTGCTAATATATGTGATAATTTGTAATTTTTCATATTAAATTTAATACTATTAATTAAAAAATGTAAAGAATATTGACTTATTATTAGCTTTACACAATATAATATTTACGCAAATACAAAATTTATATTAAAAACTGTTACCAATTATGTATTATAAGAAAATTTAATTTAACTTTATATAAAAATATATTATTTATTATAAATGTATAAAAATCAAATGTTTCTATTATACAAAACTAATACAAAAATAAAATTATATAATTTAATTTAAGTTTTATTTGTTAGTTTCATCAAAAACTTACCTTAATAAATACATGTTAATGTTTTAAAATATGTATTAAATTATTACAAATTTCTAATATTTCAATATACTAATCTAATAGCATTTCAAAAGCAGACAGAACCCATGCATAATTTTTGAAATAATATATAAAATAGAAAAAAATATAGTGAAGGAAAATCATTAAACGAATAAACACAAATGAATTAAAAAGTAAAAATGATATTTATTAATATTAATTTGATGTGCATAAAATCAAACATTGCACACAAATAAAACAGAACGCAACTATACAAGGATATAGACAACACAAATCATTAAAAATAAACATTTAAAACATACAAAAAATTGTACACTAAACAAAAATTAATCTAATCTATTTAGCTCACACATCGTAACAAAACAAATGTATCTTCTTTAAAATTGGCTCTTCATTTAAATAGTTTCTTCAGCGTCTTGCGATTTCTTCGCTCTTGTAACAGTAATTCAATTATCGCTCTCTTAAATCGTTTGTCATTCTTATCATCTAAATAGAATCCGGCATCTCGCTAATAGTTTCAGGAGCCGGATGGTTACTTTTAATGCGTACACACAAAGACCGCTTATAATCTTACGTAAAGTAAATTCGTCTTTCTTCTCTCAAAACTAAGACTGTATAAGTAACCAATTAATCGAACATTCATTTATCAACAAATATTAGTTGAAATGTTTTTTCTGTTATATTTTATACTCATAACGCGTAATAACTAAATATTTCATAAAGATTATAAATCGTTGTATGCTTAAATACTAAAAATTGCAGTCATTTTAAATGCATACTTTTTGCATGCGAATTAGACCATGAAAATGAACTTTACATAATAAATCGATTAATTCATGAGTTGTACAGTCTTTATTTTTAAATCGCTTTCTTCATGTTTTTTATCGTTTTCATTATTTTGCTTTACCCAAAAGCAGGTATTTGAAATATACTAGCCTTACACAAGTAAAGGCTTCATAGTTAAAAACTGGTTTCAAACAACAGTTAAAGATTAAAACCATTAGTAACTATAATTTAATCGGTTACTGCTTCATGAATCATACATCTCGTATGTTTATCTTGAAAACTATCATTTAATTAGTGTGCTTTTCCAACGAGATTATTAATTGGTATTCAATTTAATACCAAGAGGATGGGCTAAAGTGGTTGTGATGTATCTTACCTGCTTCGATCCTTTGTTAGTATTTTTTTTTATTTCTTAATGATGGCGTTTTTTTTTGAAACCTGAAAGTAAAAGTAATAGTAATTAATAATTAATAAAATTATTTTAAATTTGTATAGAATATTAAATTATATTATAAACTAATGCTTACTCTTCTTAGCTTTTCCATTAGAGCTTTTTCTTTTCTTTGCAGTAGAAGTACCACTACCAAAGCTCGTTATGTCAGCGCCAAGAGTACCAAGAGTAGTCAACTGACGTCTTCTGTGTTTTTCTTGTTTTGTAACTGGCAAACGGGTCATGTAATTCTCTTCAAACTCAATCTTTCTTTGGTTTTCGCGACTCATACTTGCTTTTTTCCCTTCCATTCCCTGTGAATCCTCAACTGGAGCATCTAAATACTCTTCTCTTAACTCTTGCCACACAACATCAGAAATCACACGCCTGCGTGCTCTTTCTCCAGCTTTACGAATCTTTTCAGTGGTTGTATTATCATCTATACAAAATAAAGAAGTATTTTTATAATAAAGTTAGTTAAATGTTAAATAACTAATTAAATAATTAAGTATAATATGACCATAGGTTAAAAATTGTACTTCATATCTAAAGATTAACAATATTATTAATATACTATACCAAAAATATTATACCAATAATCTCAAAATAAGTATTTTGTTATTTAGTTTATGATAATTATAAGATTAGTTTTAGAATATATAATTGTTTGTATAAGTATAAAATTGTATGAAATCAGTTAAATAATTGAAATTAATTATATATATATATATAAAATCAAATAATACCATAATGGACAGCAACAAGTTTTGGTGGTACATAAACTCCAGATTTTCGCGCTTGAATAGCTTTACCATCAGCATCCACCCTTTGCTCATCTTCGGATTCATCTTCTGAATCAGCAATTTTGTCAATAAATGCATCAGGATTAGCTTTGAAAACACTAGGATCATTGCTATTCATTGTTCCAGTCACTGCTGTATTAACAAGTTTATCTATCTGATACTTGAGCTTGTGATCTATGGGCCTAATCCTCTCCAAAACAGTTCTAATCTCAATGAGACGATATATTGATGGATCATCTTCAATTCGCTCACCGGAACATTTGCGTAGAACAATATATGTTAAGTTTATGAGGTATGATAACAGCATGTGATACTTCATTTCTAAGAAGCTCAATCCTTTGTCAGTTGATATTTCACCATTCTTTACACGAACTAACATATTGTCTACAAGTTTGTTGACCTAAATTTAAATTTTGTTATTATTTATCTAATGTTCATATAATTGCTATTATAATTGTTTTAATTAAATATAATAATAATATGAAATATATTGGTAATAATTCAATTTTACATTAATATGTGTATTAAAGCAAGTTTATTAATGTTAATTTTAAATATACAAAGTATCAAAAATTAATATTAATAAATTTTGTAATATATATTAAAATGGATAATATTCAGATTAAGTATTTATTAATTTTTTTCAGTTGCATTTATCATATTTAGTTACTGAATTATGTTTAACACTACTAAGAATTGTTATATAAAATACATATATGTATATATTATATATTAGCATTAATAATTAAAAATATTTATTTATATTACAATGTATATGTATTTATTAACAAATAATAAATAATTCATTTTGTTATATATATATACACTTTTTATACTTGTATTGTAAAATTTGTTTAAGATACTTTCACATTTTTTTTTCCATAAATATAAATATAATACAAAGTAAGATGTTATTTTCATTTAAATTTTATTTTTTTTAAATATTTTAAGATTTTTTATTTCATTAAATTAATCATTAAATTAACTTGATGATTTTTATTTATAAAAAAACATTTACCTGTAGAACATTGGCATTCATGACACCCAACAGTCGAAATGCCTGAGGCAAATCCCTTTGCTCCATCTCATCAATTGCCTGTAATGTATTAAATAACAAGGTTAATTATTATGTAAAAACTATATTATTACTAAAAAAACTTATTATTTACGTTGTAATTTTTACAATATCCATCTGTCGTATATCACATGTTTTGTAAAGATTTTAATTTATATTCCTTTATTAATAATAGTATATTTACATTTAATTTATATTTTTTAACTAATAAATATTCTGATTATGTACAATTAAAAATATAATATATTCTAAAAACTTACATAAAAATAAAAGCAAATTAATACTTAATGTACATTCAACAGCATAACCTTAAAAGTAGGAAACACATGGACAACATAAATAGATTTAAATAATCTAGCTTTAACTACAACTTTCAACAGACTACTATATCCCTCTAGTGGATACTATACTAATTAAATATAAAATTATATTATATATAAGATTGCTGATTTTAATACGATTTGTATGTGTGTACACCTGATTAAAAAAATACCCATTATTAATATTATAAACAATGTAAACAAATAAATATATGACAAGTCTTAATAATTGTATTTTAAATAACATTTTTAGATTATACATAACAGAAAAGAAAATTATGTACAATTCAATTGTACCTTTAAAGACAATGATGTAAATATATATTTATATATAAAACAAATTAATACATTTTTTTAATTTCTATTATATACTTCAAAAAATAAAAATAATTTTGTTAAAATTTAATGAATTTAATTTTTTAATGAAATTTCATTTTATATATATTTAAAATAAATAAAACCTGTTAATGATTAAAGATTTTATTGTCAACATACATTTATAAAATAATATAAATAATTTTCATTAATTATTTTTTTCTTTTTAAATTGCGATACTTTATACTATATATTTTATTGTGATACTATATATTGTGATATTAATGGACTAAATAGTCTGTATTAAATAAATAAATAAATTAATTTCAAAGGTATAAATAACAATTTAATTTTAATGTTATACAAGAATTTAAACAAAATCTAATTGTAAACATTTTAAAATCATTAATATCATCTTGTTTTTAATGTGTCGTAAATAAAATTGATATTTACATTAATGAATGTCATTGTATATAGATATTGAATTTGTTACAATTACGTTTTTTTTCGCCGCAAGATGAAAAATCGCATCAATACGTATAAAATCAGAAATATTTCCCGTAATAGTTTTCCCGCTCGAATTTCAACAAAAATACCATTACCAATAAATATGTTTATTGAAAATACGCAGAAAAGTTTAATTTCATTAAAATCATGTACTTATTAATTCGTGAAAAAAATGACGAGATTGGGATCTCGTGACTTAACGATAGTTTTTCCGTGACAATTTTTCACATACCTTCATTATTTCGAAAACAACGCGCGAAAGCGCTTAACCTCAAAAATAAACTAAAAATCGTTAATAATTTGAAGATTTTATGCAAAAAAACAGTCGGTGGACTTAATTTAGTCGGATTTATCTAATAAAATTTATGAATTTTCGGAGGAAAAAATGTCCGACCGCTGACTCCTTGGAAAAAAGCACAATAAACTGCTGCCATCTTTCCTATTTACGAATGGATGACAGGGGAAAAAAAACAATGAAAAATAACGATACGAAAGAAGCTCGTATTTCGTGCGAAATTTATGTTAAAAGTTGCATAATCGCGATTTCTAATAATTCTACTCACCTGTACCATTGTTTTTTAACTTAAATTAAACGAAAAAACTCATATTAAATCAACAAAAAGCTTGATTAAGCAACCCCACGTGGGAGATATTTTCCATTGAAGGATATATTTTTTCGCTTGCGGAAAAGCCTGGTCAAAAAATTGACTCAAATTTTTATCATTATTTTTACAATTTTGTTTATTAATTAAAATAATATTAAATTAATAATCAGTGAACATTTCAATAATACTTTTTGCTATTAGATAAAAAATTATTTGTTGAAAAAATTTCGATTGCAGTTTTTATTAGTAGTTAGCATGATTTCCTTTAAAAATGCATCACAAAAAAAATGGCGCGAAAACAAATTTATTGACGTGCTTTCGTATATAATCGTATGCAGTTGTATTATTGTTAAATTAACTTTTCTTTTTGAATTTTTGTATTGATTGAAACATTGTTATTCCAAAAATACATCCCATTATTTCAAATTTCAAGGCAATTGATAAATTATTGAAAAAAAAATCTCGATTTAAGTGCCGTTCATTCGGCTGAGATTAAAAAAAGAAAAAAAATTCCGATATTAATTTTACAAATTAATAATTTTTACATAACTATTTTAATTAATAATTTATCTTATACAAACAGAACTATTCTAATGTTTTTTTTATAATTATACATTCATATAGTTTTATTACTTTTCGTAATTGTGCGTTTTTAAAGGGTAGAAGAAAAAAAATACAAATGTAAAAATATCGTGTCGAACCAATCAATATAGCGAAAGACAAAAAAAATGCAGAAATAGTAAAACTTCTATATTACAACGTTAGGGGTCAGGCGTATGAATCCCGGGAAATTTAATCTTTAAATAACTACATTTTCTAATTATAAACATTAACTTATAGTAATTTAATTTAGACAATATTAATATTATTCTTTAAATTGTATGATGTCTTCTTTAATTTTGACAGAGTATACAACGCATATTTACTTAATTTAATTAGATTTTATTAATAAATCTTTAATATAGACAATTAAAAGTTATTAAAATTAATAATTTCACATTTTAATTAATATACAACAAAATGTAACTAGTATGTTACATGTATGTTATATAAGTAATTAAAAATAAAATAAAATACATAACATAAATGATATACAATTTTCCGACTATGATACTTCGGTAGAGTTCGTAAAACTTCGATTTAAATGTCATTTTTCTCAACGCATTTTGTAAGATATAATGGGCTTGATAATAGTAGAAAGCATTAATTTATTTAAATATAATTAAATTTAATTAATAATATGATCTAATTACATTATTTTATTGATATTTATTGAAAATATTAATTTTACATTGTTTATAATTGGTTGAAAAGCTATTTGTCGGAGTAATCTAAAAATGACAAATGCTTTACGTTTAGATGAATTACCAAGTGAAATTTTGATTTTAATTTTTAACTACTGTTCTGCGTTTGATTTAGTTCGTCTGAGTGAAGTATGTGTAAGATTTTATAATATAATTCACTGTGATACATTATGGATTAAAAAAAGTAAACTGCCAATAGTTACCAATCAAGCATCAAATAAATTTATGGAAAGGTTGGTTGTGGTTAGATAGGTTAAGTTTATTTACAAAACATTACACTTAGATAATGTAACAATAATAAATACTAAATAACTGAATGGTTTTATAGGATCAGTCAAAAACCTAGTAACAAATTTAAACAACAATTTTATATAGTTAAAGTTGAAATATAATATTTAACTGTGACAATATATTTTACCATTTCATGTTTTATTTTATGATTATTGAAATTAAAAAATACTGAAAGTTAAAAAAATATTTTAACAAAATAAAATGTAAAAATAGCAATTAAAAATAATTATTAGTATTCCTTAATTTTTTAGTATTTTGTTCCTATGTAAATGTAATGTCACTACATATTATATATAATAATTAAGCATTTTATAAAATTAATATCAGCTAGATATGAATAATATTATAGCTATAAATTATTTATTTATGTACAATATATACAATTTCAGATGCAATAATATACTATGTTTACGGAAAAAGTGGCAAATTTCACAAAATTGGCAAGATGGAAAATTTAAAAAAAAAGCTGTATTACATTATAATAAGTTAATGCCATGGATTCAATTATCAGATAATATTTTGTGGTGGTGTGGTGGTAACAAAATATGTGGAATTTTTAGAAAAGAACCTCATAAAGTTTTTTGGGTAAATTATTCTCACAGTGATATTTGTAGGTTTGTTATTCGAAATTCAAGAATTATCAGTGGTCACAGGTAAGAGGATATTTAAATACAATACTAATTTAAATATATACTAGTAAATAAATAAAGTATTTACCAGTAATCATTATTTTTAACTTATATAATAATTATTTTATACAATTCAATTTCCTGTATTTAAACTACAGAATCAAAAAATGTTAAATGTAATAAATTACATGTTTACAATTAACAACTTATTTTTATTTTTTTATTTATTTACTTTCAAAAATGATCATTTTGCTTTACTATTATTATTTTAAAACAATAATTTCAATGCTATATAAATATTTAATTTATATTTAAAGAAGAAGTGTTCATACTTAATATTTTAATTGTTGTTATAAATTTATTAACAGTGTTTTGTAATTATGTAAAATTTATTTTCATCAATCAATATAATTAATATAAATTTTAAATAAATTAGGTTATTTAATTAAACAGTAAATATTCATTTTCTTTATTCATACATTTTAATTAAATAAATTAACAAAAGTGTGTATTATTATGTTCTAGAGATGGTAATATACAATTTTGGTCAACCAATGCAGGATATAAAATACATACTGTAAATCATTCACCTTTAGTTGCTGTACAAGCAGTAGAACAAATTAATGATGTATTAATTGGTGGTACATCTGCAGGAGTGCTAAAAATTTGGAATGAAATGGCTGATGAACCTCACACTATAGATCTTAAAGATAGAATATGGTCTATGGCAGGAAATGAAATATCACAAAAAGTTGCAGTAGGCTGTTCAGGACTGCTTAAAGATTATACTCCATTAAGATTATTTGATCTTGAAACGTAAATTTTAAAAATATATTATTTTAAATATTAATGTAACTATTATAACATAAACAAATATTACAGATATGAAGAATTATTGCTTTTGCGACACAATCCTCGGAGAGGAGCTGGAATTTTAGATATTGTATGGGAAAATCCATATATTATTTTAACATGTGGATATGATACTAATATCAATAAATGGGACACAAGGTAATGTATAGAAACAATTTTCATGTTTGTACTTCCAAAAATTTGCTAGCACTTAATTATGTGAGACAATGTATACTAAGAAATAAAAAAACTCAATTTTACTTAAAAGATATTACTAACCAAATGGTTTAATTTTAAGTGTTTGCGTTGTAAATATGATTTTTACTATATAACTATATTTTACTGTTTACTGTATGATATTTACTATATCTCCGTTATTATGATTTTGAAAAATTCAGTTTTAGCTTATAAATAAATAAATAACTTTTATAAATATAATATGTACGTTATAATTCTAAAATTAATTTGTTTTGTACTTTAAAGTATTTTGCTTGAGACGATTATATTTATAAAATAATATTTTTTTTAATTTTGAAATTATTGCAACCTTGTGTAAATAAATAATGTGTTTTTGCATATACTCATGAATTCAAATAAAAAAATATCAATGAAAATCAAAGAACAAATGTGTGGCAGAATAAAATATCAAATTAACACATTTATACGGTGGTTTAAGCTAACTTGAACAATATATCTAACATGACATGATAAAGTTATTTAACGATATATATTGCAGCTATATATTATTAACATTTTATATTTATGTAATTGTAATTACATATTAATTGAAAACAATGGATATATTAGAAAAATATTATAATATGTCTATATTCATGTTTGAGATATATATATGTACTATTTACTACTTAGTATATATTTATTTAAAAAAATATATTGTTAACATGTTTAATTAAGAGTGATTAAATTTATTCACAGAGTTGGAAAATGCGTTGCTAGTTGGGCAGATCCGACAGATGCAACAGCATACTGTTTATCATCAGATTATCAATATACTATGATTACAGGAACTCAGTTTAATTGTAAAGCAGTTTTATGGGATCAAAGACAAAGTCATTTTGTTCAGGTTATTTATATAATACATTTAATCAATAATAGTTGTTTTATGCATTTATTACATTTCATAAAAATAAAAATATCAGTTTTTCGGACTGAAAGCTTTATTATATTTATACTATATATTTTAAATAATTTCACAATAATATTTCCATGTTATATATATATAACACTATGTTATATATAATACTATGCTATCATTTTTTAATTATACATATATATATAAATCAATAATGGAAAATGTAATTAGAATAATGTCTTTGTTTTGTTGCAGTTATATTTCATGAGTCTAAATAGGATTTCAAGTCCAATATATAGTATATGCTTTGACAATTGTCACTTATATGGCGCCACAGATCAGATATTAATGGATTTAGATTTTTCTGGTAAAAACAATAACAGTACAAATTATCGTGATTTACTTAGTTACGATTGGAATAATTCACGGCAACATCATTTTTTACGGAATATTCGAAAATAATCATATGTTACATTGTGTAATATAATAAGCATAATAGTTTTAAACAAAGTTTTTAAAAAATACTGAACATTCAAATTTTTTTTCTATATTTTATCTTAATTTAAATGGTTTCATCTATTTTTTTCTTCACAGAAATTATATATTACTTTTTAATGCATATACATTTAAATAATTATATATATATAGGCTAAAAGTTCACTTTTTTGATGTATGGATACAATTATTAAATGTTGTTAATAAAATAAGAAAATATAACCCACATGTGTTTTTGTTCATTAATTTATATTGTAAATTAATGAATTAAACATAATAACTATTAATTATTATTATTATTATATTATTATTAAATAGTAATTGTATTTTTAGATACTAAGATAAAAAAGCCAATTTTACATTTTAAATTTACATTTTACAGTACTTAAAAATACTTGTAGCTTGAAAACAAAAAATTTGCATTGTAACAATATTATTACAAGTTCGTTATTTAATAATCAAATGAAGTGAAAATCTTATTTAATTATTATTTAATAAGATATATGTACAAATGTAAATAT
>JABFQC010000729.1:0-23923 GCA_022817085.1 Psilanteris sp. ZL-2020
CGCGATGACGCGTCGCTCCAAAAAACGCACCGTCGCATTTTTCATTTCAAAATAGAACGCCGCCGCGCACACATTTTTGGAAAAACACGCTCTCAGGAGAAATAACTGTCGGGGTTGAAAAAAAAAAAAAAAAAAAAGAAAAAAAAAAAAGAAAAAGGAAAAATAAAAAGTAAAAACAAAAAGTCGCCGCGCGCAAAAAAGATATTGAACCGGCATAATGGAACTTCGGGGGCATAAATAAACGAAACGACGCGCGGGAGAATAACGCAAAGTAAGTGGCGTAGATGAGTCCTACTGGTCTCGGCGATGCGATTTTTCGAAAAGGAAATTATAAAAGTTGCACTGGAAATGAGCAGACCAACCATAAAGACGACACTTTACGAGACACCGGGCTCCCGGTGTAAAGGATACTCCCTCTCGTCGCGGCGAAGAAGCGAGCCCGTGACGTCGTTAGGTTGTTTATCGCGTCCAACGGGAATCCGAAGATAATATCGTGTACCATACAACGCGAAACGAGATCCTGGCGTTCGTTATTGGGATCTGCCACGCATATCGACGGCGACGCTGTATTTGCGATATATCGCGCGATACTTACGCACGTATCGCGGCCGGCGATCGGCGCGCATGCTCACGGACGAACGGTACTCGCTTGCATCCAACAATCGTAAGAAATATGAAGCCAAAGGCAGAGTCGTAACAAACGAAAAAGAACGAGCAAAGGGAAAAAACGAGGCGAAAATGTCGCATCGCCGTGCGTCCTCGGCGAGCGCATTCATTGCGTCGCGCTGTGTCGCCGGGTTGCGATCCTTCGAGCTCGAATTGGCAAATTGAAATGTAAATGAGAATTAGTGCTTTTCAAAGGCCGCGTGTTTGTGTATCAAGAAAGCAAAAAAAAAAAAATAAGAATTGATATCGAATATTGTTATTTACGTCGATGTGGCGTTCCATTTTGACCGGTTGCGTTTCAGTTTCGCTTTGTTCCGAATTTTAAATCGGCGTACTTTTTGGAATCTTATTGGTAATTGAGGTGTTGTGAAAAATTACAGAAAAATTATATTTTAATTTTCATATAGTGGTAGTAGTAGTAAATAGAATAAAAATACAGAATACAACACTTAATATACGGGGGAATACGCTGGTTATTTGAAAATTTTATTTTATTTTGCAAGACGAATCCGTTTGTGGATGTACTTTACCCGATTCATATGATGCAGGAGGGTACTATAAAAAAAGATCGTATGTACAGATTCACATATTCACGGTATAAACAAGACACAAACGACCTTTGCGTCATATTATTGTTTATGTTTATGATTGTGTTGTGTTTACATTTATATTACAATTGGTCAATGTTTATTGACCTTGATTTTGTAGCGAAACATTTATATTTGTAAGCAAAATATGAGTCAATATAATAACGGATATAAAATTAATCGTAAACAGTTTTGAATGGGCTTTTTTGTAAACCACATTTCACCATCATCATTAATCAATCGTCGGCAGCAAACGGTTACTTAACAGTTTTGCGTATATACACATCGTACATTTTGTTATTTCATACATGGTTTTATATTACCCATCCTCTTTCTGGAAATGATAAAGATATAATAATCTATACCCTTTAAAATCTAAGCGTTTGGCACATGTTTTGTGTTTTAATTTAATTTAAATTAAATTAATTTGATTAAACGTTGAAAGTATTTTATCTCAAATCTAATTAAATATAAACAAATTGCATTGTTTAGAATAAAACATGTACGCATAAGTCTTTTAAAATTTAAGATATTAAATACATTGAATTTTATACCGTTCTTATAATAATATAATATTATTATTATTATTATTGTTATTATTACAATATATTATATGTATTATTATAGAATAACAGTAAAAATGTGTATCATCAATGCGTCTTAATTTTAAACACCAGTATCTTAATACAATGTATAAGAATCTCATATTAAAACTGCCATTATCTTAAATAAGTCACTTAAACTGTAAGATGCATGTATATCATTTGTTTTAACAGTAACATCCTTTGAAAATTGAACTTAAACGATGTCTAATCCACAAAAGTACATTATCAGTATTTAAAAACTTGACGCGAATTAAAACGTAATCTTATTTAAATCGAAGACCGATCCATACCCTAACGGTCCAATTTCCTCTTCTTCTTCTTCCTCGGATTTCCTGCGACCATTGATGCATTTAACGCAAATTCGGATACCATCTCGGGAAATTTCATTCTAAATTTGATTTAATGCTCGTTGTGATTCCGCTGGATTGGTTGGTCGTCTTGTCATGATTCAGATTGTGTACACACAATGGGCTCGAAAACTGGTTTTGTGCGCGTACATAAAGGACCTTTTAGTTTCATTATTTTTTCGCAGTTAACGTAACTCACTCAAATGCAAAGAAATCGAAATTACCGTACAGGCGGAAAAAAAGTATACACGAAGTCATCCACGTCGGATAGCGATCCGCACCAACAAAACAACTCAGACTTACTTTAATCATACACATACACACGCACAAACATACATATATAAGTTTATATATACATATATATCACCATACATAATTCGCGATTCCAATATATTAATCACAATTACGAAAAGTCGCATTCAAAACCGACCTCAAACTTCATTACTCCAAAATCATTAGCCGCTATATATATATACATATATATATATATATATATATTTATATATAGACACAATATATAAATATATATACAAGTTACGCTTCGCCTAATCATTTATCAACCCATCCGCTTGCGTCGCGGCAGCCATATTTTCGTCCGGGAATTTATGCCCGAAACGAATCTTATTTATAAACCGCGGATTGCAAAATTGCGCGACAGGTGGGCAAATCGCGGACTTTGATCGATGATCGCGCCGACGTGGATCGCGAGTTTTCGGAACGCGCGATACAAATATATATAAACGGCGCGTTAATCAGGCACCGATCGTTCAGCAGCCGCGTCGCATGACCGCAAACGACTCAATTAGTTTGGTCTTCGGGATTGATCGTGGCGGGTGCCATCGGAGCGCCGCTAAAGACCGTTCGGTAATTTAATATTATTGTCGGCGTTAAATAGTTCGTTAGACAGTCATACGTCAAGCATTGTGCCCTAGTCCCGGTCCGGCTCCGTGGCAATAGCGCGCGGACTATTGCCACGCGTGTATATATATGTACATTTACATATTAAATTGCGTCGAAATCAAGCGGCCGATTTTCAGGCGCAGACCCCACCGCGGAGTCACGAACGGCAGGATAGATAAACAGTATGAAAATTAGCATCGCACGACAATTTATGGGCTTGCACTTGGTATATATAAGTCGGGCGCAGGTATAATAAGATATTCGCGTTTCAGAGATATATTATTGCAGTTAGCGCGCGCTCGGATTATGATTGAGGCTGTAGGCTTTGTGGTTCCAGATGAATCACGTCGCGCAACATCCTCGGGACTCGTCGTCGTCGACAAATGAACCGCCTCGGCGGAACCATCTGGTACGGCGAAAGTGGTTCCGCAGCGGTTCTCCGATTGGTCCACGCGTTTCGCGACGTCATTCGGTCGGTTACGTGAATGGAAATCGGTACGAGCGGCCGCGACGTTTTGGTACCGTAACCTGTGACCTTCGTTCCTCGCGCGACCGCGCCTGGCGCTGTCGGTACGGGATTGAGGAACGGCGGACTGGAAACGCACGAACGCGCGGAAATCCCGGCGCATCGGCATCGAAATCGCCCGAAACAAATAATAAAAGGCCGCGCGTGCAAAATATAGATGTCATAACTGTTGTTTTCTCGCGTCGCAATTAATCTCTCGCCGAGCCGGCAAAAGCTACGGCGGCTGACGAGCATCAAAACGTCCATCAAAGCCACGCAGTTGGCGGAAAAATTTCCTGCCGCTTCGTTTTTATTATCGTTATTAAACTTTTACCACGGGGAAGACGGCAATTTCGAAACTCGCTGCAGCTGCGACGAGTTGCAAGCTGCTCGTGCCAGGTCCCCTCTTCCTCTTCCTCTCTTGCTCTCTTTTTCTCGATGCTTCTCGCAGTCATAATAAATAGGTGTGGAAATGATTCGTGGCTTTGGCTGGTAGCGAAATAACAGGAAATTGGTACTCTCTAGAACGATCCTTTAAATCATGCAGTCCAACACGAAGCCGTATCTACGTCGAGGCCCCCATTCAATGAGTTTTTAATTTCCCTTCGCCGGCGGATCCTCCGCTCTGCCGTGTGATTTGCGCCGTACGCGGTTTAAGCACTTTCAATTTTGAATAGGGCTTTTAATTGAGACGATTCGCGCAGAAATACGTGGCGCGTCTGTTCGACGCGGTTACGTTCGGGGACTTGGACGAAAATTTGTACTCGATTTCGGGGCGCGGGGTTATGGAGATGCAGCGTTTTTTCTGACTTTTTTTTTTCATTTTTCGTTTATTTTGATGCGAATTCGTGGCGTTACAAATATAGTATTCATTGAGGATGTTTTTATCGATTTTAATGAAGTTCCCGTTTGTTATCGACGTTTTTTTTCTTTTTTTTAATATTTTAACAAATTTTCAAACAACTGAATAAAAAGTTTTGCAGGATGGTGTGGTCGTGTTTATTATTACCCTGGCGAATAACGGCATATCAATTTTAGTTAAATTGATTAAAATGTGCTGGATATAATCCGTGTGTATAAATACAATTATATGTATTGAAAGGCAAGTTTTTAAATAAATGAGGCAATCAAACACGGAAATTATGGATATTTCGATTCTATAATACGTATTTATACGTATAAGTAAATAATTTAATAGGAATAATAATTTTTAATTTAAATTCTTTATAGCTAAGAAATTGCAAGAAATTGTAGTTGTTCTTATTCTTAACTTATGTTACAATTATTAACAAATAATTTAACCCTTTGTATGTGAAATCATAATTTGTTTTCTTATTAAATGTAGCTATTCTGATGAAATTGTATTTAGTAACGAATATATATATATATATATTATTAACAAAAATGTAATGTAATATTGCACATTGTGCGATCATTTTCAGCGTGGAATATTATTTTATCAATATAAGAAAATGAATACTATGATAGTAGTATAATATTACGATGACATTTTCTTAGTTGCTCTCTTATCGTTTTCGATTTCCGACCAAAGTCCATTTCCACATATTGATTATATTGATCCCAATAGAGTAGCTGGGGGTTGAATTTCATAAGTGCTCTATTACATAAATGAACAAACATGTATATTTAAATAGGTTACACTATCTTATTATTACTACGTTACTTTCTCGAACGTGAATATAATAATATTGTTTCTGAAATAGTCAACATGACCAATTGTATTAATCGGATTGCGGTTTAACTGTTTCGAAAAAAAATAAGTGTTTGAATCATTTATTTAGCGCAATAACAACCTTCTATGAAATAAAACGATTTTAAAACAAACAAACAAAAATTAAATTTTTTATTTATTGGCTATTATCGGAACATAAAACATTCAGTAACGTCATTAAAACAAAGTAACGTTATTTCTCAATCAGTGTGAAGCTGCTTTACATATAATTCAAGTATATGCACTCGGTTTAACTGTATATATTCGTATAGATAAATCCAATTCGAAGAGTTTTTTTAGGTTGGACGCGAAGAATCACAAGTAATATTTTGACTTGCGATTTTTTGTGTGAAATGAAAAAAACATTTGGTTTTTATTTAATCGAGAAAGGTAAGTTAATACACTTAATTTTTAATTACATTTTAAAGTTAATTCAAACTTGTATTTTGTTAAACGAATAAAATGATGATTTTTGAAATTTAGATAATGGATTCGTTAAACAAAACAATTCTTTATGATTTTTTTCATAAATGTTACTTTTGTTTCTTGTTTTAATGTTAACATTTAAATGGTAATTTTATAAACAGATATCTTATATTATACAGTAAAAAATAATCTTACAAATTTGACCAAACTAAATAATAAAACAGGAAAAGTGAGGAAAAATGGAAATAAATATTGGACGATATCACAGTTTTTTTGTTTGGTAATATTTGACATATTTTTAGAATTTTCTAACCATAATTTATTATGTTATTTACATTTTTGCCTATTTTTCCTCCTTTTATTTTGGAGTTTGGTAAAATTTGTAAGATTATTTTTTTCAGTGTATCAGTGCACAGTTTATATACAAGTTAAGTATAAGAATAATATATTTATAATAAATATATATGCAAATGTTCTTAATTTTAAACGAATTTTAAGAAATATTCAATTAATGCAAGTAATATGATATGCAATTTTCCATGTAGAAATTTACAAAAAGAAATACGTTGAAACAGCGTTAGAAACACACTGGTTCAACGATGTAGTATAATGTCGAATCAACGTTGGTTTAAGTTTGAAATGTAACTACGGCCTAACGAAAGTTATATATCACTATTCCAACCCAACTGACCAAAATCGTTGCAAAGTATTGTTTGCTAATGTTGCATTAATATGCACCAAGTGAAAACAAAAAAATGGAAATAAAACAAATTTAACTATTTCAGATTTGACTCATTAATTTATAGTATTAACTGTTTATAATACTAATTTGGAGACATTAAAGTAAAAACCTAAAAATTACTGTTTTTCCTTGTAAAAATACAGTTGTTCATACCAAATATTCCTTCTATCTTTTAGTATAATGCTATAATAAACAGTAATTTTTAGGATTGTGTTTTAATGTCGCCAAATTAGCCAAATTATAAACAGCACTTTTCTAAGTTTAATTTTTCTGAGTGTATAAACATTCATTACAAACTTAATATATAATACATATTCCTTTTATATATTATAAGAACTATTACACTTATATTGTATTAACGCCAAATATACCGTAAATATTTTGTGAATATTATTACATTATTCAAAATGAACATGTATGTATTCGTAACATTACGTTTAATATTATTTAAATGATATTTAGTGTAGTTAATCATATGTAATTTTAATAATCATTATGTAACTTCGTAAAATAGAAGTTGTAACGTTACAGACATGACGAATTCGAATTGGATGGTGTTCATTTTTTCAACCGTAAATTATATTAACGTATATTTTAATGGAATGATAAAGATATAACCTGAAAAAATTGAAATACATTTTCCGTTTAATACGTAATTTATAAAAATAATTATTTTTATTTAATTTATAAAAATAATTATTTTTATAAATGAATATGGTATTTTGTTATAAATATAATAATATATTGACAAAGCATATTAGTGGGGAACTGCTATATTATCATGCTACTATATTAAAAAAAAATTAACGTCAAAGTTCTGATGAACTTTACATTTAATAATGTTGCCTGATATACAACATTAAACTTCTGTAGATTCTATCCCAATTGGGATAAATATAACATAACTGGTTTCTTCGTATATAATATCAGAAACAATGTTTTAAAAAAATGGTTACCCGTCTAAATATTAGTCGTTGCAAACTTTGCTGTATTCCTCTTGCGCTGATTGTCACACTGAAAGAAATGATGTATGAAATATTTCAACGTATACGATGAATCCTATGACGGCTGTGTTATACTGTGATAGAAGCAAAAAAAGTTTCAATAAGCACAATTTAAGTTTTAAAAAGTACAACGTGAGTTGCATTTATTGAAACATTTTCAGCACATATTACAACGTTTTATGCAGTTATCACTGTATAACACTACTATCATAGGATTAATCGTATACGTTGTAATATTTCATACATCATTTCTTTCAGTGCAATGTTGCTATTCCAATTTACACGATTCAATCGGGGAAGCATTTTCATATACTATTCAGTTAGAAGCCATTCTGTTTAAAGTGTTTTTTAATACTTAAACTGATTTAATTTTGACAAATATCGATTTAATTGCTTTTTCCCGCAATTCACTATACATTCATTAGCAATGTCAAACACATAAAGTGTTGATTAAAATCATAACATTGTTAATACAAATTGAATATAAAAAATGTACATTATTTAAAATTTTAACATAAAGTGATTTAAAGTAAAAAAATGGCTGCAATAAAAATTTAATTTTTTTCATAAAAAAGACGTTTCTGCGTGTCATTTGAAGGTAATTCATTTAAATCAATAAAAAATACGCATTTAGACATTATAATCCCACCAGAAATCCATAAAAAGGTAGCTGAAATCGAGAGCGAAAAATAAATTTTTGGTCATTTTGTGAAAAAATTAAAAAAAAGGAAATTTTGAGCAAAAAATTATTATTTAACTATAAATACAGCTCTCTGATATTCAACGTTTTAACTTCATGCACACCTTAATATTATCCTAATAAACAATTGCAATTCTACCAACTTTGTCAATAATTTTAATTTCCAATTTCAAAATCCTATAATTCATTCTAAAACAATTTAACGACTAAAGACAAAAATTTCCAAATCACTCCAATTCAGTCGACAAATACAACAAAATCAACATAAATATACATACCTCGTCGAACGAAATTTATACCGTTGATTAAAGACAATCATTTCTGCGCGTGCAATTATCCAACACCCGACCGTTCCGAGTGCTAAAAAAAGCCCAACAACAATTTCGTTGTTAAATGCGTTCGCCGCGAAAATATTCGCCGCTAATCATCCCGACAAATATATTCCGTTTTATTTAATTACAACTTCAACGTGCATGCATATACACATATATACACACGGCTGGTATTAAAAGCCCGAAAATAAAACGCTCGAGAGCATATCTTAATGGTGTGTATTAATTTGTATTATTATGAAAATGATCCCTTTTTGATGAGTCGTATTAATAGTAATTATACGCAGGTAGGGATAGTAAATCAAACGAGTGCAGAAACAAACGCGAGCCAAGATCGGCGAGTGATGGACAGGGGGCGTTTCAGCAAAGATGGAGAACTTTGCGGAGTTTCTGCTCGAGCGCCATGTGTTCCTCGCGGCGCGTTTTTGCGACCGCGCGTTGCGTGCGATGCGGCTCGAACGCGTAATTAATTTGCGCGATGGTCATTAATATCGGCGCAGCCATCGGTTGATCGGCGCCGCGTTTCGAGTCGCGATCGCAATTTCCCGCGATACCGCAGATTCTACCGCGCAAGCGCAATCGCCGCATTTGTACGATTTCCGATCGTTTCGGCGACCGCGTCGTCGCGTCCCTTTTGCCGTCGTTCATTACGAATCGCTGCGAAATCATACCGATTAATAATATAATCGCCGGGCCGAGTCGCCGGGGCCGATCGGCCACATATCTTGCATTTTACGTGTTCCTTTGCAATGCGAGTAAAACGAGACAGGGAGGACGAGCGAGCGAACGAGAATTTAAGAAAGAAAAGAGGAACGAGAGTGGCCGGCGAATGCAGCCAGGGGGCTGAAGCGGTGGGCCGACCGCCCTTTTTTTTCTTCGTCTTCGTCTCCGCTTCGTCTTCTTCCTCCTTTTTTCCAGCCGCAATATTACTTCTTTCGTTTTTGCGCGGACGCGAACAGAAGACGAGATGCGTGCGGAGTCGCAGGATGCATAAAGGATATTTTCGACGATCGTGCGCTATGAGGGACGCGCCGATCGGAATCGGCTCGGCCGGAAGTGAAATCGCGATCGGTACCGGTCGCGTGTGTTTCGAACGAGTTTCGATATGCATAATTTGCGGGCCGGCGATGTACAATGGCCGGGGATTTCGAGCCGATCTTCTGTCCGAATGATGCGATCGGGGCGATCTTGATTCGATGTTGCACTAATAATCGTTTTTTTGTGTTTACTTTTGGGGGCGAGGTTTGCGCCGACGGTATAATTAAAATACAGGCCAACTGCTTCTCGAGACCCTGTCGACGTTTCTCTTCCTTTTTTCGTCCTCGCCTACACTTCTCTCCTATTTTTCACATTTGGGTTCAATCCAAGCGATTTGCATTTCTCCCTTTTCTTTATACTTTATACCAACTTATGCGTCCGTGGGCTTCGTGATTTGAGTCGAGTAAATTTTCAACGAAAGTGGGAGGAGCTTAAAGGTCTTGGCTCTTTCTTTTTTTTGCTCCTTTTTTCTTCTTTTGTTACTCTCTTTCTGTCTTTTATTATATTTTTTTGTTTATTTCGTTACGTACCGTCGTTTATTTCACTTTTAAAAAGCAGAATTTTACCGTCGAACTTTCGATAACAAGTTGATACCGGGCTTCATTCGCCGAACGAAAACGAAATTTAACTGTTTGTCAATTTCATTTCGTGGCTTACTTTTTCGCCCGTCGCAACACCGCAGCCGGCAATTTCGGCCTCTCCTTTGTTTCGTCCAAACAACTGTACTCAATGATTACCGAAGACAAATTATGTTTAAGTCGCCCGTGCGTTGCATCGCGGCAATCGATATTCGCGACGCGTTTGCAATTCCGACCGCGGGATGCGTCCAATTAAAAAGTCGCCGCTGTTTAATATTAAACCGAACCCTCGATGCGGCGAACCGACGAATCTCGTTGCGAATCGGTTTCGGCCGGATTTCGTCGCACGACCGTAATTTTATTGAACAACAACAACAACAACATCAACAATACCGGCGATTCGACGACGAGCATTCGCGCCGCAAAAATGACGCTCGAATTTATTGATTTTCGCGGATTTTGTCGCGTTGCATTTTGCCGCCGATTTGACCGTTCGCGACGGCAAGCGTTGCTTCCCGATTGTTGTTATTAATCGAAATTGTTGTTATCGCTCGCGAAACGTTGTTCGTAAGTTTTAATCGGATTAGTTGACGCGACGGACTAAATAAAAAGTGACTCGGTTTGGCGCTTGTAGCGAGCAGGCTTTATTTGCATGTACACCGCGGGATGACTTTTGTTTCAGGTGTTGAATTACAAATTGCTACACGCGCATTGTATTGTCGAGTAAACATGTGTGTCGACAAACAATTAATATTCATCGTGTATTAACGAAGCTATCGCATTAATATATCGCAAACACGGGGTAACCGAGAGCTGGCTTCATTTGAGCAGGTTCATAAGTATGCCGAAAGATGTAGCGACGTGTATGAAGTCTTATTGTTCCAACGCAGCGTAGTGCTTTTAAACAAATTGGACGTTTGCTTTTAGCCGAATACGCTTGTTATTGGATCAGTCCGTGAATTCGAATTTATGGCAAATTTCATACGAAAGATGCGCCTCGTGGTTTAGCGTTTTAATACGCGAATATGTACGCGGGTAATGAAGGGTTAAATATCAGCAACGTTACGTGAATTGCGGATCAATTTTGTAACGCGGCTGTCATTGCGATGACGTGGGACGGTCTCATGGTTATAATTGTTGATCGGGGTTATTTTAATTGCGCGAAAAGGATTCTTTGATGTCGCAAACGGGCGATAGGTTGCAAACAGTGATCTTTTTGTTTGTTTGTTTGTTTTTTCTTTAGAATAAACGTATATTTGATCCGCCTACGTGACTTTGGATTTAATAGGTTGCGATAAATTTAAATTTTGAAGTTTATTGAAGGCAGAATGGATTGATTTAGTATTTCGAGTTATATTACTTTAAAAGTATTTAAAGGCCTTTGCGACGTTTTAATAAACATGTTTTTAAATCGGAAGGAATTGTTGGAATTTCATTTTTTTTTGTTGACTTAAAAATCAAGTTTTAGTAATCGCTCGGTTGTGAATGTTGTTCATTAATGGAACGTTGAGGAATTGTGAAGTAAAAAATGTTTACGATAAAAATGTGTGTAAACATGTTGGTATGCATTCCTTATTTATAAATAATATTAGCTTAAATGATTATTTGATCGAGAAAGCACAATTAAGAGATGAAACAATTTATGTGTTTATTATGACGCATTAGTATATTGTGCTTTACAATAATAAACAGATAATGTACATATATTGTGCCAAGACGTAAATAAACATTGACCGTTTTATACCCTTTTTGTTTGTTTACTATTTGTGTTTGTATTTATTTTTGCTCGCTTCTCGCGATTATATTCTAAATATTTGATATAAATATTGTCCTTCATCATATGAAGGACAATAACATATAATATAACTTTTTACAAGTGACTGGAAATAATATCAACACAAATAATAATAACAACAACAATAATAACTTCATTCGTAAACAAAAAATAAAAACAAACCAAACCCAGAATATGGTTATATTTAATTTGTGATTTATATAATTCAAAATAGTGTTTTAAAATATTCAAAGCATAAAGCCATTTTATATTATTGCCAAATTGTAAAGTTAAGGAACAAAATCGTAAAACGAAAACCTGACGCTACTTTTAAAACCACTTTTAATGTTTCATTGAACTTAGCTTAACGTGTTAAAAGTGTCTTTTCTAAATGCTAACAAAAATGAGACACCGTAAAATGATACGGAGTTTGGAAATTATTCATACATTTAGTTTCACTTCAAGCCGTTTGAACAACATTTTATCAGCATCAGGGAAGCCGTACGACTAAATGGTGCAGTATAAGTTTTATGGCGTTTTAAAGCTGGTAGATCTAATTTTTGGCGGTTTGTAGCGTGTTATGGCGTTTTATGAAATACTAGTAGCTCTAATTATATATTTTATAATGTTACGTGAAATTGCAAAGTACATGTTCCATATGATGTTATTACGCTATTCAGCTCATTGCATGGTTTTCAAGATTTCCAAGCACGCCATAGATTCGTACATAAATTACAAATCAGGCATACAATTTGTAATTAATTAAATTTAGGAAAAATGTTTATAAATTACCACATCTACTGGCAAATTAGTATACTATTAAAACATTTTTTATTATGTGGTAAAACAAAAATGTGTCAAAATTCGTTCTACTTATATTCTATTATCTAAAAAGTTTACTATATAAATACAAAATTTTACATTATGGTATCGTAATTTGTACCGTAATTTTTTTCTCAGTGTAGTGTTGTCAATTCTATATTATTGCAGTGCCTGGATTTTACAATTACCATAGTTTCATAGACCTGATTCGACTAAAAAATGCCCATTTCACTAAAACACATATTAATAAGCAACAGGTCACGAAATCATGCAGCACATTCAATCACAATCCATCGTGGAACGTGTAAATCACGAAACCCCCATAAACACCGCATGCAACAATAAAATATCGTGAAAATCGCATCACTAACCCACAAAACACGCGATCGCACGGGTTTATGTATATCTACAAAATACGCCGCACGAACGACTGAAATCCATAAAAAGTCGTAAAACACCATGACTGAAACTAGTAAATAAAACGACGAAACATTGTCTTGGCATTCACTCGTCGACTCGAAGAAACGTTGCAATTTCAGGTTTATGTACCCAGGCAAAGACACACAATATATATACATATATACATATATACAAATATATACACTCTGTTATAATAATTTACTGTAAATTTTGCACCGATCGCAACTTCGCAATTGCAGCCATTGAAATTAATGGTTTAATAAGCGATCGTCTCGCGTCTGTCCTTGTCGTTCGGCGCGCTTCTTTCTTACAGCGGACTGCTAAGAGACATGACTATTTCATTTTTGATGCCGTAAAGAGCCATTTTATCGCCACGTTTAAGGGTTATTGTGCGATAAAAGTGGCGTTATTATCAGTTAGCTCGGAATGCCGGAAAAAGGGACCAGGTCGACGAAGAGGAAGACGAGCGGAAAAGCGGCCGAGCTCGTGAGAAGCATGAGTGGCTTTATGACTCGTAAAAGCTGGAGACATCGCGCTTCTCGACACGTGACACGCGTCTTCTACTCACAGAGCCGTCACTACTGTCGCACTCGTCACTAGCTTCTTCCACTTCTTCGTCGAAAGATTTTCTTCTTTACGAGTTGAGCAATATAACAATGGCTGTTCAAACTTACTGCGTCTCGAAGGACCGTTCGCTGATCCCATCCGAGATTCCTCTTATCGAAAATAATGGACACTGTTCGAGTTTAGAGCGGTATCAATGGCTCTTTGTTATTATCCGCCAAATTTCATAATGGAAAATTGAAACGAAAAATAATCGCAATTACTGGCCTTTGGCCGATCAGTTTGTTTGAACTTTCATTCACTTTCGGCGGAAACTGAAACTGATTATTATAACGTTTGATTGGTGCGTTTCCGTAGGATTTCAACTTGGAAGGAGTTGAATAATTATTATTAGTGTTATTGTTCGGACTTGTTGATGGGTTGTGGGATTTTATGTCAATGCAAAGACACACGGAGAAAACGTTTTATCAAAAAATACTGTATTTACTGCTACAAGTAGGATGAGGCTATTGAAAACGAAAATAATACTCTTTATTACTGTATAGAATACTATATAATACACGCAGAAAAATGTTCCATTAAAAATTAATGAAAGTTCAGTAAATATTATTGAAAACAGAGTAACTCACGGACAAAACAAAAATTTAGCCTTTTACTGTAAACATTGATGAATTTTCGGTATATATTTACAAACATTCATCAATGTTTACTCAAAAGTTCGGTAATTTCTAACTGAAATTTCCTTTTGTCCGTAAGTTACTGTGTTTCTAATAATACTTACTGAAATTTTGATAATTTTTAATGGAACATTTTTCACCGTGTATAGTAATTGTTCGTAGGATATCTGCAGTACTGAAATTAAATATAGTAAAATCTTTATTCTCGACAACTCCATCTTACGAGTAGTAGTAAACATAGTAATTTTTTATAAAACGTTTTTTCCGTCCACTTTTTCGGGTTTTTTGTAATTGAAATATGCAATTTTAAAATGTAGTCTAATTAGTTTAGTTGGGAATTAAAGTTTAATGAGTTTTTGTTTATTTTGTTAATCAGGTCATTAATACTTTTTATTATAATAAATTGAAAATAATTTTTATTGATTTGAGAAGTGTAAAAACTATAAATGTAATATGATAATTATTTATCATTCTCAAAATAAAACTAACTAATATGCTAACTATCTAAGAATATACTTTTTCTTTTTTTAAGTTTTATAAACTGAACGTCATGATTGGACGCGTTGAGATGATATTAACTATTTATTATCAATTTTAGTCAAGATTAATTTACATAACAATTTCGATTAATATTTGACTACGATGACTTAAAACACTTATATATATTTGATTATGATTGTACTTTTAACTTCGACGATAATCTAACTTAAATCGTACTTTAATTAAGTTATTTCTATTATACTTATATTTAGTTTTACTTTTATTTAGTTATGATTAGTTTTATCAAACAATTCATTCTGAAAAATCTGTTTTAATTATAACTTAATACATCAATCTAACTATATCAATTGTTTGGTACAAAATCGTATTAAAATTAATCAAAGAAAATTATGGTAACAAAATAGTGTTATTTAGAAAGGCTTGCGAAATATCATATAATAAGTATATATATATATATGTGTATTCATAGTCCGTATTATACACACTGTAAACCCAGTTCTGTAAAATTACACTCTTGCATCATGCTATACAGTGAACACATTTTACATATGATCTGTAACTTTACATATAATGTGTAAAAGTACACAATATTAGTATGATTTTACAGAAGTGGATTTACAGTGCAATATATAATAATAATATGTATAATATACCTTATTACTTAATACGCTCAAAACAAAACAAACAAAAATTAACCAATTTGAAACCTTAATGGAACTGAACCAGCGTTTATTGATTTTCAGAAACATCATCGATGAGTTCAAATAAAACTCAAATATTATTTTCCATTTGATTTATACTTGATTCAATAACACGTCCAATAAATATTTACAATAACGACGTCAAAAGCTCGCACTCTGAACATTAATTTTGCATTTTAAACTCAGACATAAACTTAACTTAAACACATTCCGATGAATTCAGTGCCATGAGTTTCATTAACTTTGTTAGTTTTCATTAGTCATTATTAGTTTCCTCAACTGCGCCATTAATCATCGTCCGAATCCTATATCTTATCACGATTTAATTTCAGGTTATACAATTTTTGTACACAAAGCAAAGCCTTTTAATCATCTTATTTATAAAATCCATTCCTTTTAGTAACGGCATTGCTAAAAAAAGATCCACCTGGACTAACTCCAGAATTTCTTACTCGCCCAATCCAGTATATCTTTCGTAATTTTCAGGATAATAATAATAAGAAACTTGTTGAACTCAAAATAATAAACCATCCTCCGCCAAAACTGTTCATGAATATTAATTAGCCCGAGTCCCGTCTCGCGCGCTCGCGGGTCGACGTTTTTTTTTTTTTCTGTTTCCGCGCGCGCACAAAATTTTCTTTAATTAAAAAAGCTTTAAGATAAATAGAATCGTAATCACGATCGTCGGGATTCTGATTAAATTCGATTCCTCGATGGCGACTGGCGGCGCTAATAAGATTCAGGTTTCAATCACCATTCCGATATCTGCCGGAGAAGCGTACGTACGACGACAGTAACGATTATAATTATGAGCATGATCATGATCTCAGTTGCATTGCATTTGCAGATCATTAATCACGCAGATTCATTTTGAATTAACTTGTCCGCGCCGGTCAAACCAGCGTGCTTTATGATGATAAAAACATTCAAGACAGACGCGCGCATTTGAAATGCTATTTTTGCCTTAAAATATTGCACATCAGACCGAACGTCCGCTGCGACTGTTGTACAATTTTTTATACCGTTTTTGAATAAAAAATAAACACGACGAATGTAAAGTCGCCATATTTCTTATTGAATAATATACACGCGAATGAAGTCATACACACACGTGAAATAATAATGCCGTAATCGATACGCGTATAACATGTGCTATTTTATATATAAAAGCGTTTCGAGTTTATTAACAAGAGGCGGAGTTTATTAAAAATTTGCAGAAGACAACGCTTTTCGCGACGATGAAATATACGCTTTTACGAAGTCCCGCGGAACAACGCGAGAACGTCTACTTAGAGTTTTAAAAGAATCTTATCTGAACCGTCGCGACTTTAATCACACACCGATTCAACTTATAATATAATAATAAAAGTTGCGAAACACTCGGCGTTGACTTTTTTGGTTCTTTCCTTTTTCTATTTCTTTTTTTTTTCTTTACTTTTTTTTTCTTTTTTTTTTCGTCGCAAAATACTCGCGCGAAGTATTAGACGGGATCTAACATCCGTCTTGCTATGAATCCAAATGGAATATATAGATCCGTGGCATTTCGCCAGTTTGTGCAGTAGTTTTTCATGCTCGTAGGTAAATATTTCGTAAAAGCCAAAGAATGGTCCGAAGGATTGCGTACATCCCGATGCCACGGTAATGCCGTTTTAATTAATATCGCGCAAAAGGAAGACAAATTATTTATGGGACCGAATTTATGGGATGAATGAAACATCAGCTATGAAGAAATTCGGGCGTTATTTATGGAGGTGTGTTGTGACGCTCGCGGTGTGTTTGTGTGTGTGATCGTGTACATACGTCGGGTATTTAATATTTGACAGTCGGATTGATGCCGCGATGTGATGCCATTGCAGATTTTATGCGGCTGTTTATGAATTAATTATGTGCATATTTATGCATAAACCATTTAAAGGCGAGTTTCATTGTGTACTGTTTTTGTTGTGTATGTGTATGTTATATTATCGATTTGATCGGATTTTATTGTCGGGAACTTATAGACGTTGCCAGAAAAGTGTGTTTGTGAATATATGTTTGATTAGATTCGTTAAAATAGAGATTTGGTTTTATAAACAATTGGGTTTATTCGAACCGAGATAATTCTATGGAAGGAAATGTATTCTAATGAAAATAATGAAAATACTAACTGGAACGATTTGAGAAATATGCAGTGAGAAAAATAATAATAAAAGTTACTGTTTATATAATAACTTGAGGCCAAGTGTGTAAATATAGTGAATTTTATCATATAAAATAGTCAAAAATAGTAATATATCGATATATACATTACTATATTTGCACACTTGTCCCTAAATTATTATATAAATAGTAACTTTTATTATATTTTTTTCTCAGTGTAGTAATGAACTGTATTGATTAATATTACACCCAGAAAAAATTTATAGTAAATATTATAATGATTTATTATGAAAGTGTTGTTTACTACACAAATGAGCAAAATAAAATTATAATGTCACATAATAAATTAACTTATAAATATTATATTTTTTCTCACTTTTAATTTATTTTAAAATAAAAACACTTTTAAAATAATTCATTATAATACGTACTATATTAATTTTTTCTCAATGTATACGCTCAGAAGAAAATTATCATAAAATGACGTACAATTATGTGAAAAGAAAATTACTGTTTGCTTTATTATTTGGAGGACAAAACAAAATATCTGTTAGAAATTACTGTAATAGAGAGTAAGTTTACATTACTGTAAGATTACAGTATTTTTTAATTGATCTTTTGTTACCGTGACCCAACATTATTCTTTGCGTAAAGCTAAATTTATTTGTTTCAAGGAATCAGAGTGCACAATCTTTTACTATCTAAATTGTATGACATAATGTACATAACGCATTAGAAATAGCTCAATTGGAATGATTTTCATTTAATTTTGCTAATTCCAATATTTAATAACATTTTTTTTCAAGAAATAAATTAATATTAATGCAAGAAGATTGCATTTGCAAATCTTGTACTAACAAAGTTCACGTTATATTCATAGTTGTTTTTTTAACTATTAAGTTATGAGCTCAAACAACATTTATATTTTATGCGCTAAGAAAACTGGGTTTCGCAATAACGTTGTTTTAAAACACAATGTAAAGAAGAGTAAAAACAGAACATTTTTGTAAGTAATTATATAGTGCTGTCTAAATGAAATTATTTGAAATATTACACTCAGAAGAATTGTCTTAATAGCATTACAGCCGTAATAAAACATTTACAATTCAAATCGTATGGGACTTGCGACATTGAGATAATTGAATTACACTGATTTTACCATATGTGAACATCGCTATATTATAAAATATATAATGTGAATTATAAAATTGTATATTTTCAGTTTATAATTGTAGCACTATATATATTGTCCACTTTGACTAGTAAAATAACAATGTAAGTGATTTGTTGAGACAAATAAATTTATTTATATAATGTTTCTAATATATAAAATAATGAAAGATTAGAATAAAATAATATATGTCATACATTAGAAAATGATTATCTCAGTGCAAATAATAAAAAAGTGAATATATTCTTTATCATAAAAATGTGAATTAATTAAATTGGTAAAAGTAACTATTGCTTTACTTTTTATATATTATAACTTTTTCAATATCTTTATTTTTGTAGTAGAAATACTAATGTATAATTCTACTATATTATATACAATATTTAATACTACTAATTTAATTAAATACTTTACATGTCTTAATACAAAACATGTGTGAATCTTATATTAAAGTAATGACGTCTGAAATTAAGATTCCTGTTCCAGTTTGCTTTTTTCCGACAAATTATGGTAAAACTTTTCAGCTGCGTTATAATTTCGTTAAATTCTATGAATTTATGAAAAACCACGGTTTCATACATTCAGCTTTATACGTATGGTAAATTGTTACTACATTTTTCACGCAGTTTACGTTACCGAGACGAAGAACAAGTTTGACATGTGCAAACATTCCTCAGGAAGGCACCGGAAGCTCACTGTAAATCTCAACAGTCAACACTGGAGGACATAGGTTCTTGAGTTTCGAGTACACGATAAGCGATAACGCTGATAACTAAATATGATTTCAGATGCACAAATATTAAATCTAGTTCCTATTCTCTCTTGGAAACGAGTCTTATTATCTGGTTGTTTGTAAGAAAACGATGTTAGATTTTGTTATATTGTTAATTTTTTAATCAAAAAATTAATCAAATCAAATTATAAATATAAATTAAATTTTTACGACAGAAATTGTAAAGTGAAGATTTAAAATTCAAATCGCAGCTATATGACTGAACTTATATTTTGAGCGAACGAACATTTTTAAAAATATCCTTTTGAAACATAGATTTTACTTAAAAAACAAAAAACACAAAAATAAATAAAAATAAAAAGGGATCTAGAAAATATAAACGAGTGAAATATAAACGAAGCAAAACTGAATTATTCGTAGTATATAAAACAATAAATAATGTTTATTACACGTGTTTCATATTTTTAGTGTACACTTTTATTTTCCTGTATAACATTTGTGTTATAAAAAATTTGGGTTAAAAAAATTATCTCAGTGATGATTAAAAAATTTGATTTCAAAAATTGTAAAAGTGAAATAGTCTTTTAAATATCACGAAAGTTGTCATATAAATATCTAATATAACAAAAAAATCTATAAATTAAATTTTTATAATTTTATTTTACAGGCATATTTATCAGACGTTGAAGGGTATATTAGTCTTACTATTTACTATTATAACGTAACGTATCATTATAATTTTTCTCCGTATAATATTATTCATTAATTCAAACATTATATACGACATAAACTGACGTAAAACGAAAGGATTCATTTAATACTCATTATTTATGTTCATTATTTAATCACCATTATGTACTGATTTTTAAAAATGATCATTAATTGAAAAGTTGAACTTTAATTAATGATGGAGTAAAAGGATGCAGGAATAATCATAATTATTACATTTACTATAATTTTCTTACTATAAAAATAATCATTTCTGGTTTAAAATAAGAGTAATACCTACACTATTGATAAAAATATATTAAAATTACTTTAGTAAAATGTCAGTATAATTCATATTGAATAAATAGAAAATAATTATAATTTTATTACAACTTTCAAAATACTATAGAAGTTAATATGTTTAAAAAGATACAGTTATACTCAGTTCATTTTATTTTAATAAAATCAAGAATTCAAAAAATTTTTTATGATTTTAAAAATACTATACAGTGAGCTCTGTGAAATATTATATAATTTACTTTATTTATTATTGTTATACTAAAATATGGTAACTGCGTTGATGTAGCTTTTCGGAAAAATACAAATGGTATTTCACATATTTAAAAAACCCCATTTAAACACACATGCCATCATAATTAATATTAAAGAAGATTTTATTAAATAATAACTAACAATAACCACTTCAACTCTTCTATCTACAATGATTCTCACTTGAAAACATCTTATTTCTATACACTCAGAAAAAATTTGTTTAACAATTTACTACATAATATATCAAAACTAGACGATACGTGATAATACAAGAAAAATTACTATACAATGTAGTAAAATTGGCAATGTGCATAATAGAAAATTTTAATATATAATGTAGTAATTTTTTTTTGTTTTTTTTACGTATCGTCCACTTTTGATATATTATATAGTAAATTGTTAAATATTTATTTTCTCAGTGTATACAATTAGCCACACAAAGGTCAAAGCACGTTTCCATTTTAAACTCATCCGACGGCACCGTGCAAATCAGTACAAATGCCATAAAAGTGTCGTAATTTAATACAACCGCTTCAATAAGATGCACAAGTGTCTCGTATTAAGACACCCGATGTCGCAACTAATTGCCTCGTATCTTAAAATAAGATACACGTATCGCGTTCGTTTTTTGCCCTGCATTGAAAGAAAAGATATACTAATCATGGGATGATTTGCTCCCTAATTTTATTTAAAAAATAAAAAAATGTTTCCATAATCTATATAATATAGTAATTAATATTCAATAAACAATAATGTCTATATATTAAATATCTACACAGAGAAAAATTATATTCATAAAATCACAATATAAATAGTAAAACTAGGATACTCTTGCGAATCTGATAAAAATAACTATATCGTATAATAAAAATGCTACATAAATTGAATTAATTAATATGTGTACTGATTATTTTACTATATAATATGTTAATTTTTATCAAATTTTCAAAAGTATCCTATTTTTACTATTTATATTGAAATTTTTTAAATATAATTTTTCTCCGTATAAGAATATTCGTTACGAATGCAATTCTACCCTGCAATCGTTCTAAAATTCATTAAATTTTCCTCTAATATTTTGTTCAGTGTGGGACATTAAACTAGCAGCCTTTAATTCATTTTTGCACGAAAATGTTCCCACCGCAACAACGCCGGCGTTATTTTTCCCCTCAGTTTGCGCATTTGCATCGAGACACATTAGACATCGGATTATTAATTATACATCCAGCATAGAAACGTCAAGAGAATTGCGATTCTTAATGACGGTCGAGGAATCGGTATTACTTATTGCTTGAACCAATCAGGACGAAGTAAATCCCATAGCGGAAACCGGAAGCGAAGGAATCTCGCTCCGCAGGGCGCCCTGTCTACACGTAGGCGTACTATCGGTTTATTCGGAAGCGGCGAAGAGGCCGGGGGGAGGATATTGAGAGCGACTCTCGTCGCACTGGACATAATTTCCGCTCGACGAGATCGGAATTGCTAATGACGTCACTACCGCCTTCGCATCATTCACGTTTACCTGACGTTCGTATTCGCCACGTGGCCACTTATACAGCCGACTCTTATTGGTCCATCGAAAAAGTATAATTCAACATTGCGCGAACAATCAATTACGCATTTAATGCGCCGAATGTTTAACGTTTAATCGCGCGGAATGCTTTGTGACGTTCGCGATCGCGCGTTTCGGATACGAACAAAAAAAAATAAAAAAAAAAAAGGAAAACGATAGCGAGGGAAAGAGAAAAACCGGCCGCGACAAAATCCCAAGGCGGAATCGGTCGAAATCGTTAAACAACAAGTGCGCGTCGCGGAATGGCGGGTCGCGCGATCCTGCAATTTTCTTCGCCAATTTCGACCGCGCTGTCGCTCGCCGCGACGACAGTCTTTCTCGTTAGCGTCACGCCAAACGATGAGGTTTTTCATTAGCCACTCGCGATGCATTCCGGTTGGACAGTTCGTTCGCGTTCGGCGCAGGGCTAGGAGACATTTTTAATTATCAACCGGAGGTAACCGTTCCTCCGTTATTTCCTCTTTTGCTCCGCTATCGGCTGCCAAATATTTCCGGGTCTGTCATCGGGACGAAGCTTTTCCAACTCTTTGCGATTTTACGATCATTGACACGTCTCGATGCGTATCGTGTTTTTAACTCTGTTATTGATATCGTGCTCGTTTTCGATTTACGACGTAATGGACGAATGTTGTTTCGCCGTTCGTGCCGGTGAAAGATTCGTCTGCGCCTTTTTCACCGGCATTCCCGTGACGCGTTCGCTGTTGTGTATTTGCAGTCCAAAGACCGTCGCTTAAGGAATTTTAATTCATCGCGGAATTTGAATTCGTTTGATAACGGTCCTGCTCGTCACGGGGTTGACACTTTTTTAATGATAAGAATTGCAATAATTATGATGGTAACAAACGAGTTTAGAAATTGGATCGCGGTATCGCTATAATAGATAAACGGGTAATATGTATTGTTTCTTTTAACGTGAAGTAATCGATAAATAAACGCGTCGAATATACCGAGCTCAGTTTGTATAAATTAATTTTTTTGATTGAAAGTTTGATCGAATTGTTTGAGTAAATGATCGGGGTTGTATTTAAAGAAATATGCTTTTATACAAATGTACACGGGGAAAAATATCAATGCTAAATCAACATCGTATACTACACTCAGAGAAATAGATTGTTAAAATAACGATCTAGACCGTCGATCTTATAATCTAGGATTGTAAGTCTTAATAGCAACAGATTGTAGCTAAAAGAAAAATCAAGATCCTAATTTATATATGTATCAGAAGTTTCCAACGTTTATTTTCACACGAAAATGTAAACAAACATTAAAAATTGTATTGGTTGCGTAAAAAAAGCTATATAGCTACAATTAAAATTACTAATCATATAAAAGAGGATATCCTAATTACTACCATCCACCCCTTAACAAAAATTCATAATAATATTTATGCCTCAGATAAAAATAAATAAACAGTTAATAAAATGAC
>JABFQC010000730.1:0-23920 GCA_022817085.1 Psilanteris sp. ZL-2020
ATTCAACAGTCATGATTCTAAAAATTGTATGTTATGTTTAATACGTAATTTAATATGACATTCGTTTTACAATCTTTGACAATCCAGACTGTTGAATAGAATATTTAGATTGTCGTCGAAGCTATAATTTGTTCAATCTATTCGATTTAACAATCTTAGATTCTTAACGAAACTGTTTAGATATTTAATTCGACTATCTATTTCTCTCAGTGTGGGTACAACCATTTTTAACATTTTTGTGTGAAATCATTCATTTTCAAAAATGTATTCCAAGTTAAGTCTACAATAATAATATACAAATTACTTTAAATATTTTCATTAATACTGATAATTTATATATTCTATTACTCGAGAATGAAAAATGCCCTTTTTGTATAATTACAGTAAATACGTTTTGTTATAAAAATATTTGTAGAATATATTACAATATAATGCTTTATGACATAATAAAAAAATTAGCATTTTTTATTAAAGTATATAATAATCTTTACGATATTAGTAAACGTATGTATCAGTTTTATTTATTACATAAAACGCAATTTATTTATTATATAATTTTTTCACTGTACGTATTAGTTTTACTAAATAATTTACAAGCGTTCATTAAAGAAATAAATTATTTATTTATCGTTACAATAAATACAATTTTTCAATAATGGTTTGTTTATTCTAAAATTAATTACTTAAAATGTCTATCAGCAAACTTTATTCAATTTAAAAAATATAACTGATTATACTTTTAATCAATACAATTTCAGAAGGTATCAATTAATCCTATTTTTATGCAAATTCAAATCATGAATACCATAAATAAATAATATAGCACTTGGAAACAGATTAGAATATGATTTAGCATTAACTAAGTTTTGTTATTATTTTTTTTTAAATTCATTTAATGGCAGTTTAGAATAATTATTGTAATTTTTGTCACTGACAGATGGCATTCTTTTTAAGCTGTACGATGGTAAGATGTTGCATGCCTGGCAAAGCTATAAGCGTCAGAGTAGGCGGCATAAAAAGGGGTAGATGACGACGCCGGGGGTGGTTACGGGAGTGAAATTTCGCGCGTGCTCCGCTTTACCCCCTAACTGTGGATGCTGAGGGACACTGGACCTCGCGTAAGGTTTCAGTTCTGCGCGCGATTTCCTCGTAGAAGGCGCCGATCTGAAAGTGATTGTCAAATTACGGTTTTGGATGCGGTTTCTTAAAAGTGCATGTTGCTAGTAGTCCTTTGTGTTTCTATCTTTACTTAACTGCTACGAACTTTCGCTTCATGGTCGTGAGTTTTTTACGTGAGATTTGAACATATCTCCATCAGCATGTACGGAATTACCGAAAAAAACAATGTACGTAAATCAATTTTTACCTGTATTTTGCGTTTATTACTAGTTTTGCTAATCATTTATTATCTCGAACGAACAGGGTATGGCGGAGCCGTGACCCGTTTCATTATAATACCAATTAAATTTTTAAAGCAATATTGAAAACTATAAAAATACATTGGATACGATTCGTAACATTTGGATACGACTGAAATGCCGAGAGCTTTAATTGAAATGAAAAATTAATAACATAATGCAGCGCGTTGGAAATAATTCATGCGTTCGCAATAAACTGCAACTCGTAAGCTCATTTTTGTGATCGTAAAATTACTTTTCGATCTAATTTTTGGCGTCTTTATAAGCCTGATGTTAGTCGTGTATTGGAACTTTTAAAATAACGTTAATTAAGGAAATAACATAGCATTCGCTTCGGTAAAAACAAATTTTGGTATACGCACTTTTTCATTTCGCTTTTTCACGTATATACATTTCATATTAATTGAACACACACGAGGCTTTTTGTTGGATGAAAAATGTATTTGCAGTTTAGTCCTGTTCTGCAATGCGATTAAATAAATATTAACATGCCAGGTTCATGTTAATTAAATTTATTCCGCGCACTTTCATCGTGTTTAAATTTTGATTTCGAATAAAGTAAGTGCGTATAAAATGTCTTACCCGAATGCAATTAATCTTTTGTGCATCATTGTTGGGAACTTAAGAGTAAAAGTTTTTAATTAAAAAAGCAAGTTATATGTTTAATGGAAATAACAAGTGAAACTTTGTACTTGTATAACACAGCGCCCAGTGATCACAATGTTAAACCACTTCCACAAAGCGCAGCATAGTTTGAGAAGCATTTGAAACTGAATACCACTTTGTATAACTAAATGTATTACAATGAATTTTACACAAGTTTCTTTTAATGCAGTAAAACGTTTGGGTAAAACAAAAAATATTTAAATAAGCCTTCAAAATGGTTTGTTTGGGTAGAAACAAATCGCGTTATTTTTAACGCAAATAAACATAATTTCGAATCCCGCAGACTTTTATTTCGTTTCAATAAGCCATTTCTTATCTGTTCACAATTTTTACATAGCAATGGTTTTCATCGTTTCATGGTTATTAATATTTTCGTAATCCTGATGCTACAAATATCAGGTATAAACTAAAAGCGTTTCGAATTATTTACGTATTTCGATAATTTCGAAATTATTACGTATTATATTATTGTTATTATATTTATATGAATTGTTGCGTTAATGTGTAATGCAATTTTTTGCAAATAATTGTTCGATTATTAATTCAAATAAATTGGATGTATCGTGTATAACGTAGCTTGTATATGTTATTATTAGGACTATTAAAACATGAATGCTTCCAATATGGCCAATAATACGACTATCTATCCAGGTAATATGTAATGTAGAAGGCATTTGATCCACAACATGCAATATAGTGGTATAGACTTATCAGAATGTAATGAAATTATAATTTTTATTGCACCGATTCGTAATGGGAAATTTAGGCGTGTAGTGAAAAAATTACATATATAAAATCTATACATATATATATAGATACAGTTATGTACAGAATGACCGAAATTATTTATTTAATTACAAATAACGCGTGACATTGCACTAAGAATGTGTAAGTTTAATTTTTGTCAAGAAAGGTAAAAGATAGTGAATATTTAAATAGAACTAATAATTTATGATTCGAAATTAATCAATCAATACTTTAGTCAATTGTCGGCATTCATTTCTAAAAGTGGAATAAACTTTTATCGATAAAATTAAGAAATAATGAATTTAATTTTATCTTTTGATTTTATTTGGAAATGTGTTGATTTATTATCTAATATTCTACATTTAAGTTGCGCTTAAAAATCGCATCGTTCGTTGGATCTGGAAATGAAAACAAATTGAAAATGTGTAATTATTTAAATGAAAATAAACGCGGCTGGATTTTTTAAAACTAATTACATAATTAAGTATCTTTTTCATTTTAATTTTACGAAATTAGAAATCTGCATAATAAGTAAGACGAATTATCTGGTTATTTACTATTTTAAAAGCAAAAATTTTGTCATCTTTTTTTTTCTTTTATGCTTGTTTATAAAAATGAAAAACGCATATTAGATTTGTGTTAAATAAATTCTATTTACAACGCGACGAGCACAAGTTTCACCCTTTTTTTTTTATACAAATAGCTAATTAAAATTTCCCAAAGTCAAACATTTTGGGGAAACTAAAACTTTATTATCTGAATAAATAATGCATGAATGTTTATAAATTTATTTCATTTCATGAGATGCAATAAACAATTATTTTATCGTTGCATAAATTAATTTTATGAAATTTGAATTTTTCATTATTATTATGCATAAGTTAATGAAATGTATATTTCGTTAAAATTAACAACTTATATATGTTTTTTATTATAGAAATTATCACTTCAATTGCAACCAACTACCTATTAATTTATCATACAATAATTACATTCCTGCTATTTAGCGTTCATTATTTTTTGGTAATAAATGCAACGTTGCAATTAATGTAGACTTAACTAAGTATTATTTGATTTTTATAATAAGAATATACTTCAATAAATGTGAAAATTTTCCTGCATAGCCTCAGGTTGACGCTGCTTTTTTTCATGAAAATATGGATCTATTGAAAAGTAGATAAACTGAAACGTGGACAAATTTATTTTCACTTATTTATTTATTGAAGTGTCATTTCAAATAAACAAATTGCTTTGTATAACAGCAATTAATGACACCATCGACGAAATTATTAATTGAAGTATCATCGTTTCATCATAATGGTAAAAAATAACGCAAATTTTTTTCACAGTTAGAGTTTATTTTTTTGTCTACGAACGAATGGCAAAAATGTTAGGAAAGTTAAATCATTAAACATCAGCCAGATGATATATATTCGCGATAGAACATTTACCTTTAAAACACCAAGTTCTTTAAAAGTCTGAAATATATCTCAAACTTCTTTAACATCTTTTTATATTTCTTTTGTTTAATGCAACTAAAATGCTTATAAATTATTCAGATAAATGGAATGTTTTCCAGTTTTATTACACATTTTACCAAAATGCATTTTTTCCCCGTCGACCATTGTATCGTAATATAACGTGATTATTGTTATTAGACAAAAGAAAACACGTCGGACATATTTAACACCAATTACAGTTATTAAACAGTACAAAATAATATATATGCACGTCGCATTGTGCTTTTCCATAACACGCGTATTATTCTTATTTATGGCCAATCTCATATCTGAGTAGCTCAGTTTAATACAGACCATTCGCTGTATTGAAAACGATAAAACATTGGTTAGGAAGTGTTATGCAGAAAAGGGAATATTTCATTCCGGCAAATAAATTTGCAAACTCGCATTATGTATAATAAACATTGCATGCTCTTACAGTGAAATATATTTTCCAAGTTTAAATTCAATGCTATTATAATAACTTGGACCTTTTTTTATTTTGAAGTCACATTTTTTTTATATTAATACACGCAGAAAAAGGTTGCATTAAAAATTACTGAAAGTTCAGTAAATATTATTCAAAACACAGTAACTCACGGACAAAACAAAATTTCAGTCAGAAAATAACGACCTTTGATTGTAAACATTGATGAATTTTCGGTATATATTTACAAACATTCATCAATGTTTACTGAAAAGTTCGGTAATTTGTTACTGAAATTTTGTTTTGTCTGTGAGTTACTCTGTTTTGAATAATATTTACTGAACTTTCAGTAATTTTTAATGCAACATTTTTCTGCGTGTATATGAGAAAATAAACTGCTCTGTTTCGGCGTTTCAATATATTGTTTTGTAATATGATTATATTAAATAATTTAACTTTGAAACTAAATTTAGGCTTTGCACACGCAACCCGTACATTTAAAGTAAATTTACTTTTAGGAAATTGATTTCCATAGCATCATAATGCATTCTATGAGTCAAGTGGGTTCCATTTGCTTCAAATTATTGGGATCAATGTGTTTTGTTGGTTTAATGTGTGTTTACTATGCAGCATTTTCTATATTATGTATTATTATTTGTGTCTTCCATTCCTGATATTAAATAACAGAGTAAACAAATAAAATTAAAATAAGAGTAATATTAATGTTGATTTTTATCTTAAATGCGTATAGTAATAAGGATAAACAATGGGTCAAATTTGTCGAATGAAAATGTACTAGTTATTATTTTGAAAATTTCTTCTTCTTTTAAACGCTTCATTATTAATGACTTCTTTTTGACTCGAAAAGGAACTGTTTATTATTTATCGTTGTAATTATTCAGTTTATTATTTATTTGAAAGTGAAAGTTTTAGTTATGTTAACATAATAGGAGTGTTTTATGCTATTTACGTAACCGAATTAAATTCTGTTTTAAAGTAAAATGAAAATTTTTTCTATTATTAATAAATGTGTTTATGAATAATTTCAGTACTTTGTAATAATGTTTGTGTTGTTATAATCTTACTGTTCAGTGTTATAAATATTAAACATTTTATAAATTATTATTGAAACTTTCAAATAATTTGTGATTCGATTTTCGAGATAAGTGCAAAACTGATTAACTTACTCAGTATTCTTCCGATGTTGGAAACTCATAAAACTTTGCTCAAAACTTAATAGAAAATACGAAGATACAACTATAAGTAAATAAAAATCAGTAAATTTGTATTTCTATTGTTTGAGTATGAATATTTTGATATCTTTTCAGTATAAATAAATTAATTATCGGCATTATATAGAAAAAAAATTCAAATTTAAATATGCCAAATTTCATTTTTTTTGTTTAAAAGCTATAGTAATATACACGAATCAATATATTTTGAGATTATTATTAAGTATAGATTATCTTTCTCTACTAATTTTGTTTTAAAACCACGACAACAAATTATTTTAAAATAAACTTTTGTGTATCTTATAGTTAATTAACTTATTTTCAGATTATACCATAAAATATAAAAAGTAAGACATATATAATTAATAAAAGAAACACAATATAATAATAATAATATTTTTGTTAGAAAATATTATAGATTCCTTTTTTTAATGAATTTAACTCCTTCTTTACGATTCTTCAAGTATAAAAGGAAATATAAAATGATCTTAAGTTTTAATTCAACATTTTTTTTTTGAAACATAGTTTCTCTATTTTATTTAACTTTAATTTCCTATAAATTATTATAATTTTGTAATATTGCAATTAACTGTATTTCAATTTTATGCTGCATTTATTTGTCGGTCATTTTTAAAATATTTGCACTTCGCCTATGACTACAAAGTGGATTGTCAGTGTGCCATGAAAAACAACATTTTTTATTTTTAAAACGCGTACTTGGACAATTGATTACTGTTATGCATTGATAAAAATTAGATTATTCTTGACCTAAAATTCCCTAACTCGAACATACCATTACAGTTAATTCTATTTGTAATTAAAAGCAATCAGTAGTTTGCATCACGAATTGAATACGAATCGTTTCTTTTTTAGATCAAATTTAGTGCTTCAAAATGAAATTCGGTTATTAAATATCTCATCGATCGTTGTAACGTTGACCTCTCGCAATTCTTCGTTGCATCTTAGAATTCAACTGTCAATTCTTCGATACGTCTATTAGCGGCGAATGAAAACTAACGATCGGAATTATATTAATATGCGACTTATAAAAAACTGTCAACGCTTAATTGGCTATTCTTAGCGCAGGGTGAAATTACTTTTGTCCCAAATGAATTAATTAAAATGATTGTAATAAGAACAGTCGATTGCCGCATTGAAACGAGCTGAATTGAATGCTTCTGTGTAAGATGATAGGTATACATTGATATATAACTACACGAGTCTAACCATTAACATTTTCCATTGGGAAACTCGTCTTTTGTTCCATCAGCTTGACTCGTCCGCCGTCGAAACAATATCACTCAGAGGGAATAAATGTGAGCCGTGCTTAATAAAAAGAAACGTAAATATTCAACTTGAAGAGGAATGTTCCTTTTCGCGTAACTTTTCTTCAACGCCAAATTACGTCGCGTCTTGCTTCCCTCGCCAGACTTTTCCCAGCTGGACTCCCATCTCTCTCGTGTCAAAAATGTATCACCGATCAATCCTCGGTTTTTCTCTCTCTCTTTTTTGGTTGTATTTAATATATGACGTTCTATATTATAAGCTTACCGCGAGTTACAATAAAAACGCCTAAAATACTGCCACGCGACAGGCCACGCGCGCGGGAACACATTTAGGTTTGCTTTATGGCAACGCTGTTGGCAAATATTTATGTCAGCATGTAGCGCGTGCGAAACTTCGAAAATCTTCCAAAAATGCAAATTAGTTGCGCAGCTTTATTATGATTTTATCGATTTGTATGACTTTGGTATCAGTTTGGCGGGGCTGTCTATTACTTAGACGTTATAATACTTAGGCAAGTTCCGAATCGCTAACGCGTTTTGAACTTTCCCGGGATGGCTGCAACTTTGAAATTGTTGGGAATTAAGGAAAAATGTTTTTAATTAATATCAAAGTATTTCGCATGCGAACGAAGTTGGGATCAGGATGCGCGGAATTTTTTCGGCTTTTGCGTTAAACGAGAAGAAATTCGAGGAGTGTGCGTGTTTGTAGAATTGTGATGTCAGTGTTGGGTATGTTTGGATGGTCGCATTCGCGGATATGGTTTAATTTCATATATAGTATTGAATAGCGCATGCGGATTTCATTTTAAACAAAATATGTTAAGCAACGCGAGTCGTCATGCAATACGCCGTCGAAATAATAAAATAAAAGTCTAAACTGCACGTGTGTTAATGTATATGGTATTTTTATAAAGCAACGGATGAATAAAGATGATATGAAAATTTCGCCGACTGAATATGTATAACTGCGAAGACAGACTAATCTTTTTCTTTTGTAGTTTACGTACCTGTTACTGACACGGGCAACAAGTACTTGTATTATCTTTAGCAATGCATTGCCGCAGAAGTAGTTTTCATACCTGCAATACCATGAATTTGAATATTTGAGCATTTATTAACTTATTGTCCGGGAGCAAAATCGAGTTGGCTATTCAAACACAATCGACGACAAAGGCTCGATGCATGTTGTTTATTACATATTTGGATGAAAAATGCACGCGAAATATCTGCTGCGACATTTTTTATGTAATTTCGGTACACATTTTGGGTATTAACATTAATATAAATTTAATTACGTGACGAATACGTTAGCAAACGAGTTTGCCAAAATTTATGTTTTTAAAATTCGTTTTCGTTTCTTCGAAAATGATGTAATAATTTGAAATTTGCGTATTCATTAAAACGCTTTCATGGTATTCCACGTATAACTCATTATTCAGGTGTTCATATAAACGAATTAAACTGGATGTACGAAAAGAAGTTAAACACAATTTTCTTTAATTTTTCATGTTTCTTAAATTAATTAAAAGTGATTATTCAAGATAATAAAGTTAAGCAGCGCTGGTCGTGATGATTGCTTCAATAGGTGACCATTATAGAACTGGCCCAAACAGGGCATGTAACAATTTATATATGCAATTTATATTTTAATGGTACGGATTAATCTACTGGGGTTTACCCAGTGACACACATCCTCGTTTCACATACGTAACTGATACTAAACCTGTATCATATCATGACCATACTCCAAACCGATATCAATTTCTATATACTTGGGAATGTCAATATAAGTATTATAACTATATATACAAAAGTACGTACTACGTAATATTACTATACTCTTTCATTGTAAAAACAAAAGTGTTAAAATACGTCTTATTTAAAACATTATTTTGTTTTAATAATAGATTCTTGTGTAATGTACACTGAGAGAAATATTACAAAAAAGTTTACTGTTTTTAACAGTGACGAAAAGATATGTATACTAAAATAGACATTTTGGCGTTAAAATTAACTAATTAAAATTAAATTAAAATGAATAAATTGAATAATTTTCTCTGTTCTTTTTAACATGTTCACTTTTTACCACCAAAAATTACTGTTTAAACAGTAATTTTCAGGATCTGACCGACATATCTTTGCATTACTGTTAAAAACAGTAAGAATTTCTGTTATATTTCTCTCAGTGTATTAAAACATTCATGATAGTTATTTTTGCAAAGTTTAACCACTTAATTAACTAAAAAAGCTAATTTCGTGTGCTTGTACAATTTGAATTAATAATAATAATATATTTATTCTTCGTGCATCAGCGTAATAGCCGTGTAAAATGCCAAATCATTTCGTCATCGCGTTATGAATTTTTGCGTAATTGAATAAGACGAAAGCACAAAGCGAGGAGGTATAATTTTTGAGCGCGAGTAACTTAACGCGAAGTTGTTTCAAACACGGAGATATATTCATGTTGTCTGATCCCGTCTGGAGCAGAAAAGAGCGCGTTTTTATGACGCAGTTGAATTAACGAATGTTGCTAACACTAATCTTTTCAAGTTATATATTCTTATAATTTAAAGAAATACGCTTTATATCCGACAAGAGCGACCAGCTTGCAAAGGAACGAAGCTTGAAGCACAATTACAAAGCACGCTAATTTCACATTAAAACAAAAACAAGAATAAAAAGCTTTCCGCCGTTTCCGAACGACGTTACGTCGATTCATTTTTCGAGTCTTGTTTTTTGCGCAAAAAAACTAGTCCAGCATTTTGTGGTTGAAAAGTGAAATTCGGACTCGGGCGCAAAATCAGTAGTGCCAGTCAATAATTCGGTGATAAAGTTTCGCGCACCACAACGATGCATTCAAATCGAAACGCCTGTAATAAGTCGCGAAAATAATAAGCCCGCTCAGCCACGTAGCAGCTTCGGCACGAACGTTCGCATATTCTTGTTGCTCAATCGAACAAAAAAGCTCAGCGTAATATCCGTGGCATACGTGCGGAGAATGATGTCGGTTGTTTGGGAGCGCTCTATATGAAAAGTCATTGAAAACCATAAGCCAAAGTATATAGGTGCAGCGGCACCTATAATCAATATATCAGCCAATGAAACAAAAACCGGACAGCTATGAAAATCAATATTTTGGCGCTGCGAGCAAAAAATTGAACTCACGCCAAAACCCACACTTGTGGATGTACGTGCATAATACCTGCGCAATGTATTTTCCAGCAATTTTGTCGATCGCGCCTTCTGTTCGTCGCACGCGGCAAACGGGTTGGAGGGAGGACCATAGTAGGAAACCGTTACAGAGAGGAGGGCGAAAGCTTAACGCGGGGAGGAGGGAGGGTGCAATATTGACTAAATAATGCAGCGACCCGTTCCATGGCCGGGTGGCCCTAGTCGTTCGTCAGCGGCACGTAAGGATAGATTTGGGATTAGCGGGGTGGACCGACGCCGAGGCGGAACAATAAGGCGCGACACTTCTGCAGCGAAAGAGCTAAAAGTCGTTGCCATCGGGATAGGGATAACACTCCCTAGGATCAGGCTTTAATGACGCTTTTGAGGTCTCGGTCCACTTAAAACTTAAAGCGCACGACGGCTGCGTCCAACGACTTTCGACTATCCTGACGTTGCCTTCCGGCTAGTCGTCGGAACGATTTTTTTTTTTCAAGCATGTCTGCTGCCGCTTTCAGCAAGACTTTTTTCAAACTCACGCCATAATATATACCCTCTTTTACGCGACTTTGTACCGAGTGTTTGCTTGATACAACCTGGTTTCTTTTCTTGTCACGCGGTTACAATATTTATTGCTAAGTTGGAAGGTGGCGCCAAAAGTGCTGAAGAATTTATGACCTGATTTTTATTAGGTGTAATTGAACGGGGGTCTTACTTCGCAAAGGGATTGGTTTATGTGGGATGGATAAAGACGAGCCAAGCAATTGGTCTCACTTTCGTAGAGATCATTTCAAGTGGGCTTTTTTATCGGTCGTCTGTGTAGGATGTCAGGTTGGGAACTTGACTTGATCGGGATTTTGGTATGTGGGTTTCGAGATAGCGGAGTACGCGGTGTTGTTTTAATATCGAATGGGAATGTTTGCATTGGGGAGGTGGAGTGATGATAGAAATTGAAAATGGCAAACTTTCTCATTGCCATTTTATTGACTTCTGAACCGCCAGTTTTGTATTGCATAAATATTAATGATTTTTATGAAACGGGAATGTCTAAGGGAAGGATTTTGGATTACAATTTAAATTTGTACAGGAAACTATTGCGAGTATGCTTTGTTATTTCGACTCCGGGAATTAATTTAATTAAATAAGTTAATTTTTCATGATATAAACTTTATTATATAATATATAAATGAATATATAATTTATTGAATAGACGACGGCATACATCTGGTTTTAAGTATTCTCCTAGATAATTTATTATTATTAAAATTGTTGTTTAATTTAAAAGTAAGTTCAGAACTAATTAATATTTTAATGGAAATATATAGTAAATTCAAATTTTCCTCATTACGATGAAGAATACTATTTGTCTACTTGAATAAGATTCAAGTATTCAAAAATTAAGATTTTTTGCCTAATTGCATTTCCGTAATAGTTTGTTATCTTACTCTTATTAAATAATTTTTGTTATACCTAGTGAAGTATCAAAATAATTAATAAATAGAAAATTAGCATTTCTATATTAAACTTATATTAAATTTGCTAATTAATACATATCTATTATTATAATATGTTGTCAATTATATTTACATATTCTGATTTTATTCATTTTTAAAATTTATTTCGTTACAATAAATATTTTTCTGCGATACGTTAATTCTGAAAATGATTGAGCAAAATTGTATCCAAAATATATTTCCATTTTTTAGTTCAAAAAATCAATTTATTTAATGTCAACTTTTGTTATTTGTATAGACTACTGTTTCAAAATTAATTAATTTTGTCACAGTAATCTATATGATCATCAATTAGTGTAATCGAATTCAAATAATAGATTATGTGAGATTTTGGAGAATTAAATATAGACTGCGTATACGTCTGGCATAGTGTATCTTGAAAATGGTAGAACTTTAATTTAACACTTTCAAAGAAATTGCTGCAGTTTCGAAATATTCAATTACTTTCAAACTTTTGCCGCAGTCTGAACAATACAACTACAACATTCACTTTTATTTATATTAAAAATAAGACGTACATGAAGATGTAACTCGTAATATCCAATAAATTTAAATCTATATATTATTTATATATATTATAATAATAATTATTGCTTATAGTATACGTAAATTATTTTAAATAATCTAAATAAATATATATATACAAATCCAAATAATCATATATAAATATCAAAATATCATGTAAAAATAAATAAAATGTTAGTATTATTTTCTACGATCTTTTAGTGCTGTTTTCAAGGAACTAAGATTTCATTGAATTTATCTCACATACAGAAACGCTATTTTGTACTTGAAAATGACAGTAACCAAAATGAAAGCTATATTTCTTGTACAAAAGTCTCATCATATTGCATTTAGTATAAGACCTTTCATTGCTAATATGAAAAGTACGGGTTTTATAACGAACTTAATGAATTTTAATTTAAAAAAAAAAAATTAGACACTCATACTGAAAGTGTACGTTTCGGTGAAACGTTTTTACGAATTTAATATTTAATTTAAAAAACTCAGTTAAAAATTGAAATACATAATATTGTTATACATATTAAATTATACTATTATGTATAATTATCGCAACATAAATTTTGACAGTATCGCGATGTTATAAATTACATCATGGTAATTGATAATGATGTTTGAGGTTTAAACAATGCGTATATGTAAATAAGTGTTAATTATCTAGTACATTCGTAGCATTATAATAACATGTTACAAATAATTCTGTTATATCATTGAACATACAGAGTTTATTTATTTATCAACCTAAATATAATATAATATGTACATTTTTTATATACATAAATCAATAAAACTATTTTGATTTCAATTTTCATTTCAAAATTATGTGTTACGTGTAGAATCTGCGTCGAAAATGATCGATAATTAAAATATTTCCCAAATGTGTAATTTTAACGTAAGAATTAATGTAAATCCACGCAGCTGTAATAATGACTATTCTTTTCAGAAGTGAAAATACTTGTATGGTGCAATTAAAGAAAATGTCATTTTCGTGTTCACATATTTTTACTATTTATAGAACATTACTTTTTGCACAGTTTGCAAGTACATTTTATTATTACGTTTCATTTTATTTTCTTGAGGTAATTAAATAATTTGAAAATTGTAACATTTATAAATGAAAAAAAGGATTTTTATTCACAAATTAAATTTAACGTAGTATTTTATTTTTTTTTTTTATAGGTTGTAAATTGTTCAAAGTTTCTTTTATTATTATTTCGGTGTTATTTTATTGAAACGTTAAATTTTATAGTCATATATACACTTGCTACACGTAATTGTGTTTTGTGTCTTTTAATATTTTGTTATTTATGTATATACATGTCTTTCATTATTCAACTTTCTCATCTATGACCATATTAAATAATGTTCATACAAAGTATATATTTACTAATGTTAAATAGTAAATTTTTCATATATGATAAATCATACTTTTTCATTGCAAACTCAATATATACGATTCACTCAACCCAATATTATTCATGAATTATAATAAATTGTTATAAATGCATTTTTAAATGAATAGTGACATAAATTTAAATTCATAAAAAATATTAATGATGAGTTATGTTATATCAACATATTTTCTTTACAATGTTTACAATAGATCAAAGGGAAGCTATAATTAATTGTCTTATAAAATAATATGCACGGTAATTATGTTTTAAGATTGCTTGATAATGGACAAAACCGTATAAAAACTGTATTATTTTATCCATAAAACACAATTAATCAACATTACACATCGTAGTCTGATTAATTAAAATATTGATATTAAAATAATTGTACCGCCCTCCGGTAGCAATTTTAGCCTCAAATAAGATATAAATTGGTCGCGTATTTAATCATAATTACATTTCATCAACTCAATTTTTAAAGATTCAAAATTTGTCAGATTAAAGACGTGAGTAATTTGCATATCTAAACGTCAAGATTTTGTAAAGATATGATAAATTATTCGCACTTTACTTTATTTCTATTGAAATATATTGTAATACAATGATATTCAGTTCCAAAATAAAAGCCAATTCGATTAAATTAGGACGAACTGCGTTAAAATAACAGAGTACTGGAATATTAACATTGCGAACTGTATACTTTGAACAGTTAAAAAGTGTAACATATATCTATAGTGGAGAGTCGATTGATTCAATAATAATCTGCATGTTAGCGTGGGCTAATAATTTAGAATTTTATGCCATTTCAAAATGAAGTGTTAATTAAAAATATATAAAGCAATAAATGTTCTGATTAATTCTACGAACAATCAAAATTTATGCTACGGATTTTATTATTATTTTATTTATTTATTTTTACTTTTTTTTCGCATTTCAGTAACACTATCTGCGATATTGAATTATCATCAATTAAAATATAATTTTTATATTACATAAAACTGTTAACCATTAAATTTGTATATCGATATCATAAATTAGCATTCACGTAAGAATTATACAATTTGCAAAACGCAAATACAGTAAACTCACATTGCACGTAATTTGATAATTGATAACTATTTTATACAAAAAATGTACATTCCCTTTATTTCGTTATTGTTGTAAACAAAAATTGGATAATTTTTAAATTAAATTTTCATTAAAATGAATTGTCCCGTTGGAACCGGAATTTATATACGTTTTTTAAGCTTCATATTTCATTAGATATTATTAAGAAAATTCGAAATAAATTGAAAAGTCTATTACAATATTTCTATTCTAACATAGTTTACGAAGAATTTATAAATTTCACATTTAAATTTATTTGCAACGAGACAGTAATTATATTCTTCGTTTTTATCATTTTTAAACTTTCACCGAGCACATTTAATATCACGTAGAATTATTATATGTAACTAATCACATCACCGTAACGAAATGTTTGTATATATACATTTTGTTCTTTTCCCGTATAAATGTTCGAAAATGAATTTCGTGAAAAAATATATAATATAATTTTTAATCAAAATTTCATTGACTATCGCACGGTTATATAACTACGAACAAAACGTAATAATTATATTTTCTTTGAATACTTTTCAGCATTCAGAAGCAAAATTATTATTATTATTATATTTACTACAAATATATAATTAGACAGGCAAGATTTATTACAGCTTTATAAGTAATATAATTCGTATATATTCATTTACATTCTACGGAGTTTATTTATATCAACAAATTGATCCTCGTATTGTAAGTAAGTGAAGTCGAGGTATGACGAGAGCTAAAATACTGGAACACAACTGGGAAAATCATCACAAATTCCTGTCTATCGTATTCTATCCGTTAAACCAAATGCTTTTCTCACACAACCCGTCATTATCGGAACACAATGAGAGTTCTAGTCCGGTATTGGCATTTGCGAGAATTCCAATTGAATTTAATTGAAATAGATTGAACTGTTAGAAGTTTATGTGCACCGACTTGCATCTACTCTCGCCATCGTCGACCAAAAAGTGTACATAATAAAATACCGTTAGTTTTAAAAGTCGCCCGCTCTTCATTGTTTATTTACGCGTGTGTACAACCAGTCATTGATTATGTAACTTAAAACGCAAGCGAATCCAAAAGTTTCTACCAGATTCGCGTAAAACGCAAGCAGAACAAACGCTATTAGCCAACAATTATCTTGTTGCGCTACGCGGATAAAATTATCTACATCTATAATGCACGAAAGACGCATGAAACTCGTTTTTACGGTTTACATTTATATGTAGAAAAAATTATATTTTTGTCGAAAGTAAAAGTTATGATTTACTCCTTGGAACGGAGAAGAAACTAACATTTTTGTCATAGGAAGTAAAGCAAACCGTAAGGGAATAAACTTTTAAAGTACAATTTTACTTGCAGGAATAATGAAATTTTATGTTACACATCAAGGGAGTAAACCACGCGTTTGCTGTCCTAAATTGAATATGTTTAAAGTTTCGAATAAAAACCGCACGTTACATTTGAGGGGGAAAAATGTAAATTCAGTTGAAAATTCAGTACAGAGAGCAATGAGTGATTTTACGTGCACGTTTATAATGCTAAATCATTAAACTGGACTGACTCAATAGAACGCCGAACACACGTTTCGGAATAAGAAAAACAAACGTTTAGTTGATTGCGGATAAAATGTCTAAACTTTGTTTTATTGGACGCAACATTGTATTAGTATCTCACTTACACTATACACGGTAAACGAATTCGTTAGTTAAAGTGGATGTATTGGACGCTGCGGGAGACTATCAGACGAAATAATTTTTTCATCCGAACGAAATCAGTCATTAAGTTGATCACTGAATTGTCGCGCTCAGTCACACGGAATGCTTTTACTTGATTGCAATAGCAGGTGTTATTTTCCAGCAAGACGTTTTGTAACAGCTATTTGCAGGCCTGTCTGAAAACCGACTGGCACGAACCAATTCTTTATCGCGAGCGACGCGCAAAACCCGCCGTTATTTTGTCTCAAAAATTGCGCGACTTGACTGATTCGCAGCTCGAAAAACGCATCGTTAACTCGACTCCTGATTACTGTCAACAGCGCGCATGTAAAGCAATTAGAAATCGATAACAGTCCAAGCATGGAAACGAAGACGACGCCGGCAATCGAGTCGATTTCCAAAACGGAACGCAAAGCGACGGATACATATTAATCGATCGATCAAACTGTTTGTTGGCTTTCATATAAATAACGACCCGCGCATTAGCTTGTTTTATATTAATTCGATTTTCTTTCGATTTAACGAACAGACGCTGAGCAAATAGTAGTCGCAGCTGCGAGCATCGATGGCAGGCATTTTTGCATAGCCGGCTTGTGTGCGCAGCAAATTGCATTTAATCTAAATGTTTGACTAACCGTTCGACGCGCGCGGAATGCTCAAAAACAAAACTTGAACCCCACTTCGTTGCAATTACCTATATTTGTGTTTGCTTTTCGACGACCATACATTTCGCGACGATCAAAAAACAGCCGCAAAATATAAGCGCCGCGCGCTCATTGGCGCAAAAGTGTTGCGAAAAATCGACGCGAATCAACGACATTCTGGTGTTGCAAAGGGAATAATGTTTGTCATTAGGCGAACGTGATTAATGTCGCGTCAATTCGAGTGTTTCGAAAAAGACCGTGCTCTCGCGCGGGAGAAAAATGGCACGTTAATTATGTTGTTGGTCCGCCATAACGCGAGGAACGGACGCGGTTCCTTCGCCGAATTCATTTCTGCGCGACGATATGTCAAGATTTAATATAAAAATTTGGATTATTATGCGCAGGATATACACGAGTGAATGTGTATTTGTTAACGGATGGATGCAATTTCTGTCGCGAATAAATCGAACAAAATGGCATTCGTAATTCCGAAGCGTAATTATTGAATGAGAAAAATTTTGCGCGGAAATGCGCGCGTTATTTCTTTCGAAATTGCATACTGAACAGATATGAATAAAACATTATGAGAAAAAATCATCGAGTTCAATTTTCATAAAAATTAAACGGCCGGCATACAAAGCAACAACAGTGAGCGAGCAGTAAAACGCTTGACAAATACACTCTATACACACACATATATATACGTTCGCTATCTCTTTTATACCGTGCGTATAATGAAAACTCGTACAATAGCGGACTCGACAATATTCGCTAGGGTTTTATTTGTTGGCGTGGTCAATATAATGGCAAAGGATAGCTCGGTTCTTCTCAACTTTCGACTGATAACCTTCGATCATAATTCGAACTTTCGAGAAATCAATGTGTCCGTAAGTTGGCGTTTTGGTTCGTCAACATGTTCATTTGTTGGTTTTCAAAGAAGAAACTTCGTAAATAAGCTTCACGGTGTGTTTTCGTGATATTCTCGTTTATGCAATCACGGCGTTGAGCATCAAAGGTGTTCGATGTGCGTAAGCATTATACTCGGTTTTTTTTCTTTTTTTTTTTTCGTTTCTATCATCATTTCCTATTAAATAACGAACGGAATATCCGGCTCAACTATCAAAAGAAGTTTGCTATAATTTACAGTTTAATATAATTATTCGAGTTAGAAATGTGATATTTTGTTATAATATTTGCGTAAAATGATCGAGACGTAAACCGGATATTACGGTAAAGAATAAAAAGGAAAAGGCTCTATGATATTTCAATTTTGGTTCGCGTGTGCACTCGAGCGGATTTAGTAAATAATTAATGTCGTATTGAAAAGTTTGGAAAATCGAAGTTCGAATTTAGTTTGCACAATAGGAGTTGTTGGTAGTACAAAAGAAATTTGGAAAACAAAAAAACGAAAACGGAATGGTCGAAATTATAAATTTTAACTATGCTCAAAAATGCTCGATTTTTAACTCGGTACGGATGGTGAAAGGCAATTGACTGAGACTAATGTCATAAATCTGTCGAAAACATTATTTTAAAACAGATATCTATAAATTTAGGCGTATTATTGGCTTTATCCGTGGGACGTCAGAAACATCTCACTTGAATGTTCCCGAGTAAAAAAATCGCGAATAACCTCGGGTTAAAGGTCCAGCTATTATCATATGATAAAGTATGTCCGGAGGAAAAAGGAGTTCTAAAAACATCACAAACTACTCGGCGGAATATAGAAAGTTGTGTAAGTTGTGCATTTCCTTTGTGATTATAATTCCGCCGTCGTCGGTTTTAATGCTACTTATTGTTATCGAGCAAGAAATAAATTATTTTTCAATTGAAATTTAAAAAGGAGCAAGAACTTTTAAATCTAGCCTCGTCATTTTGATCTTTGAATAAATTATAATTTAACATTTCATTCGATTACTTAATGTTTAATAATTGCCGCAATACGACAATTGAATACTTTATTGAAATTATCCGATTGTCGTTATTGTATAATAAAAATATACATAACGTTCGCGTATAATTATTATATAAGCCAAATATAAAAAATTATTCCACCCGTTATTATACGAATACAATTTTCGTTTTCATATCATCAGACTTGTTTGCGAAGTAATCGAAATACAAAGAGGTAATATAATTAGTGAATTATTGTGATAACGCAATCAGAAGATGGAATTAAACAACAAAAGCTTGCGTAATATTATTCTATTAATACAACTTTTAAATTAATATTTTAATTGTGAATAATGAATTTTGTTAGTTAATTTTATCGTGAAACCAGTTAATCGGAAATTTTGACATAAGTAATATATTGATAAAGAAAATATCTATTTACCTGTGTAATGAAGTCTAATAAGTAGATTATTATAAATGATTTATAATAATTTTTAAATAACAGTGAATTCTTAATAAACATTTTAATTTTACTTATCAAACATGGATATGTATATTTTGATTAAGCTTTTTATGTTGAAAATCAAACATAAACATCAATGCATATTTTGTTTGAATTTGCATATTATTCCTAACGCTTAACAGATGGGTGGTATATTCTCTGAAGTTAGGAATAGTTCTAATGGAACGATGGTATATCATTTTGTGTCCTGTATTTGTAATCGTATCCAAAATTAATTTTATGGAAAATAAAAAAAATTAAAACATATGTATTAGACAGAACCTTTTATGGGAGTGAATCATGCTGTATTTAAATTCCTAATCTAGAACAAATTATAAAACAAACACATATACACACTTATATAAAGATTTTATAATGGAAGTTCATAATCGTAAATCTCCTCCAATAGTTCAAACTTTTTACGAAGAATTACTCGAAAATATTTTGACATCACTTTGTTTAAACATTTTAACCATCTCATTAAACAGGAAACTAGCTTTAAAAAGATCTTCTAATGATAAAGTTAATTGAATTTTATCTACTGGCGATGCTTCCGATTAACTTACTTGAAGTATTTGACATATTTCATACCAAAAATGAGAAAAATTATTGGAATTGAGCCTGAAAATCTCAGAACAGCACGATATCTTGATTGCAAAGCCGCCTTTAAGAAATTTATTAATAAGTTGAACATAACTCCATCGCATTCCGAGATAGTTTTACAGTTATTTAAAAACTCAATAATATTATCTACGCTAAATTTGTAATAAATAAGTCTTTTAATTTTTCCAATCTATTTTAACCATATGCAAAGACAGAATTGTCAACAATGCTATACCAAATGATATTCCGTTTTCTTTAATATATATATGATTTCATTAATGATATTTTGCTGATAGCAGTTAGCGCTCGCTTGTCAAGAATATGTTACGTCGAATTAAGAAATTCATCCTTCTTCAGAGATTAATAAACATTCTTCATGAAACAGTTGGTTTTTTCCATAAACTTCTTATTTCGAATTGTGTATTTTAGTATTTTTATCATAAAAGGTAATTGGAATTATAATATACATTTAATGATAAACAAGATTATTTTTCAATTAAGACAAAAGTAAATTTGACGTTACATTTATGTATTAATGTAGATCAATCCTCTATTCTATACCATGGTTATTCTGTTGCAAACAATGTTTGCACGTTGAAGCTTTGTTAAATTCAGAAATAGGACGACAGGGATCAAATTAATTATATATAATGCAAAATTCAATCCTGAATTATCTTCAGATGACTTACGCAATACCTTGACTTTTGTAAAAAGCCTGTGTAATAGAATAACTTGCTTCTTTTTAAATTATCATTACGCTTGATCATGATTTTCTTCATGATTGCAAAGCAAATCGTTTCGGGCATGATTAGTTTGCTGCTAACGTGCAATCTAAACTGACGTTTAGGCATTAGTGTGCAATTATATTCTATGATCCCTATCCATATCGATTTTGGAGGCATCATAAATGTATATACATATATATATATTTTGTACGAAAAAGCATTATTAAAATAGCTTTATTCATTGATCAATCTCTGACGGGGTATTAATTTGGAATTGATTATTTTGATTATAATCTATTAGTTTTGAAGAGTTCATTTCTATAATACCTTTTGTTTTAACATTTCTACAAAATGACTATTTGCTGCGCGTTCTATTGCAATAAAAAATAAATCAAATCTTGCAAATGATTCAGTGCGAGCTTAAAGCCACTAAAAACAAAAGTTAATTAATACAATATTTTTAAACATGTAATGAACGAAGTTCACCATTTTTGCAGATAATAATAACTACGTTAATACAGGTATATATCAATTACGAACGCGTCAAAACACATTTATAAATTTGAAATACAAATGAAATAATATATAGTATATTCATTTTTATGGCCTTTTATAGAAGCTGCGCATATTTGTCATAATATTGAAAATCTACACTAAAATCTCAATAACGTTGCTATGAAATACTAATAAACTCAGATCTTTAGGCATCAATTTTTCTGCTTTCCATTCCGATCGTCATATTTTGCCTCGTTGACTATCATTTAGTGTGACCATTATGATTATCATCCACTACTCACATTACTTTATTTTAACAGGGTTAATACCTTCGCAAGTTCCCCCATAAAAAATAATTGCATCTCCTTTTTTATCATCACGAATTTGCACCCTCAACCACCTAACACTCGGTGATTCCGAGATTTTATCATCTCCAACACAAACACTAGTTACGGAACATCCTTTCATTTTAAGCAGATCGTCGAACAGTCTGCGTCGTCCCTGCGAATTAAGAGCTTTCCCTCTACGTATTTTCTACTGCTGGAAATTCTTCTTATCTCCACAGAGTCCTGTCTTTCTTATACTTTATTTGTCCCCGAATATACAAAAGCACGAAAACTAACTCAGTAAAACTCGAATCCCGAAGTGAGTGTTCAATACGCACTTCCTAGCTAAGACTAGAAGAGATTTATAAGACTTTGCCCCATCTCACTCTTTAAAAGTCCAATCCCCAAAATACCCAAAGCAATAGTAAGACAACTTTGTCTGACTTCCTAGATTGATCCGTCTAACATGGGCGGCTCTTTGTTATAGCTGCTGCGGAATTCACAATGCCTTGCGGAGCACTAAAGCAAAATTCTAAATATTCTATTATTAGACACAAAAATGTTTATGGTACGTTAAATAAAATTCCAATTTCTTCTTAATTGCACACAACGTTGTATAATGCACTATTCTCTACTCAATTGAAATTCCAGCATGTAATTCCCGGTTAATGTATACAAATGTATTCCATTTACACTAGCACTTGAATAAATATTTAACGATTATATATTTAACGAAAAAATACGACGCATGTGAAATTACGCTGGGTATATAGTAATTAATAACTCGCCCATTCAGTTTTGTTTTGATTATATTGTGATTAATATCTATTTAAGTTTGTTACAATTTCCAGTAAATATTGATACTCGGTATATGTTAGATTGACACAATTTTAAGCAATTGAACGAAGGAGTGTTACTATTCTTTTGTGATTGTATCGAATCGATATTTAAGCTGTAAGTTTCAATTAATGGAATCGCGCGCTCATAGAAATAGTTAATTTGTGCGGAGTGCAGCGTTGCGTGATATTGCTAAATACACGTTTACTGTATAACGTAGTAATATTGCTGAATTTTTAGAATTAATTAAACTTTGATAAACCCTTTGATTTATTGTTTCAATTCAAAATCTGCGTTTTAGCATCGATGCATATTAAAATGGCGCTCCCTTTGTTTCAGTAACTGCAATCATTTCGTCTCGCAGCAAAAATGATTGCTGCGTTAGCAGAATGACAAGAGCAGCTCCCTTAGGCTGATAAGGGATTGTCTAGATCAAACATCAAATAAAATTATTTGATGCGTTATAGACAGGTCCATTCGTTTCTCTAAATGAACATAAAAATATGGTTGGCGAACAAGCATCGTTCGTTAGTTTTGTTAGTTTGCTTTTATTAGAGGCACGCTAATGATAGTCAGTGCGGTATTGATCAAATTGGTTAGCACGAATAAACAAATAAATGTTACTGATTATTTCAATTTTCGTTTGTTTATAGAAGTATTTATTAATTTATTGTACTTGTTACAGAATTTGTTGCAGAGCAAAATAAATAAAAAATGATTATTTATAGTGCATTGAATCCTATAAAAAAGTTAGAGCGCTGAAGATATAAATGATATGGTTCACAGCTAATTCTGTTGATTGGATTATACTAAAACCTTCAACGCGTATCTAATTTATAAATGTAGTCATACATTTTAATTTTTCTCACCAGCGTATTGTCCGGCGAACATTTGAAGAAGTTTTATTCTATTACTCTAGTAAATAAAACAACACATTACGAGAACTTCTCTTAGTACGTTCACACGAAGACGTGTAAAAGTACCTCGTATTGCGAATACCGTCGAAGTTTTTCAGTAGAGTATTTTTCAATTTAAAGAGTTATATTTTAAAACCTATCTGTAAATTAAATTTAAAACATTTTTCACATTAAAAGACTGTAGAAACGCATTTCTTTATTTTATTATCAGTATATAATTGTATATAATAAGTCAACATCGTATTCTGAAAATATTAGGTAATAATAGAGTTTTAAAATTTTATAAATTCCCTATTAT
>JABFQC010000731.1:0-23887 GCA_022817085.1 Psilanteris sp. ZL-2020
TGAGTAAGTGTAACCAAGTTGACTTATCAACCTGTAACGAATAGAACTAACGAAATTGCTGATTTTGCGTCAGCGAGATCGAATTCATTGAATTATGCATTCCGGAAATCAAGGATCCGATTTGACGAGCCATTCGTGTCGATTCGTCGATGTTGTTTTTTCAATCAAACACGAGAGCACAAATTCGTGCACGACATTATCCTGAAATGACTACACATGCTCGTTAGACGGTGCCGCAGACCGAAATCGATTATTTGGCATGAATTTTTCACAAGTTTCTCTGTGCACGGCGCGTGCGAGAACGTCCGCCGGAAATGCGGCGCAGGGCAAAAAGAAATTTGTTCCACGTAACAGACGCACCGGGTGACCAAACTGCAATTACACTCGCGTGCTATTTAACGCAACATTCGTCTATAACCCGTTCTCCTATGCTTCTTTTCCCAAAGAACGAGCGGCTCAAAACCGAGAAGCGAAGTAAGTTAAAAGTTAACGCAACTCGTTCCGAAATTACTAAATTCGAGCGAAATGTACTGCGTTATATAAGCAGGATGTTCGTTATCTATATTATGCAATTTCAATATACATATATAACAGACTCAAATCAATGATTTGTTTAAGTCCGTAATTTTTGTTATCTTGAATAATATCAACTAATTGTAATTCATTAATTTTGAAATGCGCATAATTCAACATCGCTATCGATAAATGATTGACAAAATATTTCTATTCCGTTTGAAATTCGAGCGCGGCACTACTGGATCTCGAGCGACTCTGGTTGCGATTGCACGCAACGGGCACGTTTATTTCTGATTTGTTTGCTAAAAACCAATTTTGACGAGCGCGTCGCAAAAACAACAAGCGAAACGCGCGTAGCGACTCGGTGAGATTAATTTAAACGATTTGACTTGTTTTTGTTTGTCATTTATTGTCACTTCATAAAAGGATTTGCGTCGTTGAAATCGGGCCAAAGTTTGCGCCGCGCGTACGAGTCCCTTGGCAGCGTGAACTATCTTCTTCGGCCATTCTTGGCACCGTGACATCGCGTTCTCGGGCGCAGAAATGCGGCGACTGGAAACGTACGTTTCCACCCGATCCTGCACTCTTTCTCGCGTGGCGCGCAGCCAACATAACTTGTCGCACCCTTAGGCTAAATCTGCCTTATGTTTTAAGTGTTTCGCACTAAGTCAGTCGTTTTGTCGCAAACGGCCAATGCGTCGCGACGTCTGACCCTTCTTCGTTGAGCATACCGCGAGATCTTTATTTCGCTTCAATAAACATTTCGACTCGTTTTAATTTGAAAACAAAAATAACACAATTCTTAGCGGGTTTCAGCTTCGGGATACACAATTTGCATGAGAAATGATTCCATTATAAACACTAAAAAACGTTTCACGCGTCAATCAAGAGCTTTACTGCATATTATACGAAATCGAATTTGTTTTGTTTCCAAATTTATGATTTTGTTTACAAAATATAGAAAGCAGTCCTTTCAAACGCCGGCGTTTGATGGATACGAAAGCTCATTCAAACATGCGACAAATCGCATAAATATTTTGGTTGGTTTTGATTGTATATAATTGTATTTGCATATGTCTCCGGAATACTTTGCACGCGTACTGACGGTATTTTAAATTTAAAAAATTAAATTAACCAACATTCGTAAAGTCGTAAGGAAATTATTAAGCAACAATTACTGACCGATAATGTATGTAGTTAGTTTACGCTCTATCGCGGTAAATTATTGACCCGTGAAATTCAAGTTTGCAAAAATATGAGCGCGCAAAAGCAAATAAATAAAAAAGCGTTTGATCGATTTTGTTATGTCCCAGGGCCATACATTAGCAACAACATATATTACGTGCACTCTCATTGTCAGATAAGAAACGTGCCATCGGCACATCAATAGGTTTATCTGAAGGATATATCTCAACAGTGTTCGTGCAAATAATGTAGGTTCGCAACTATTGGCTTAGCGCTCGTTTTGGAATAAGGATTATTAATTAATAAAACGTATTGCACAGTAGGAACACGGGATACAGCTTTTTATACGACGCGAGCATAAGCCGCAAACCAAAATGTGGCACACGATTGATTGACACGTTTTTCTAAAAATGAACGCCGACAAAAAGTTGTATTCGTTTGTCGTTTTAATTCGTCTTTTTGAATTGCAGCATTCCCATTTACGACTGGCATTCGAGCAGGATATCCAACGGTGTTACCTGGTCAATACGGGTAAGTTCGACACGTGCCTTTGAATCGTAATTAATACAATTTCAGTAACATCATGAATCACATCATTAGTTTTTACTTAACATAACTATAGCCACATTCGAAAAGTGCCAAAAGCCAGGATATTTTTAGAGCAGTATATTATCTTATTATTTATTATTTGTCAATTAAATGAGTCCCTTTTGAAGTATAAATTCATTGAATATCAATTAGTTTGTTAATTTTGCATTTAATAAACGTTTCGTACCATTTTTGTATTGCACTAATTTAATTGGGAAAAAATCGATGATAATTCGATGATAATTGTTCGAGTTAAAAGTATAAACGAATAATTGATTAAAGTTTGAGTTTTTGAATGAAAAATGTTTCACTAAACTATAACGGCATTTCAGCATCCTGCCAATAGCAGTTACTTGAAGGGGCTTTCAGAGAATCTCGAATGGAAATTTTGAAAGACAAAAAGAGATATCTCACGGCACACGCACACGTGTAAACGAAGCCATGATGTACCTACGTACGAATATATTACTTTCCGGTATTGACGATCTGTTTCTGAAGATCAGACTTTTGATTGTGATTTTTTGTTTATTCTTTCTTTATGAAGTGATGTGAAGTGATAATTGGCTATGATTGCAGTTGTTGAAAGACTTTTGGAATTGTTTGTTACTGGTTTTTCGTTTTTATTTTCTTCTTGGTCTTCACCTCTTTTTTTTTTCTTCTACGCACATACTTTTTTCTTAATCAGCATTACATTAATCATAATCACACTTGATTAATCAATATTAATTAATGTATTACCAACATGCAGACACGGATTTCACAGAAACAACATGCAACTCAATTTGTAACTGATCGCTTATTGTAGCAGACGATTTAATAGTTGGATATAACCGAGCAAAACTTTTGGACACTATTCGAAACTGCCGTTAAAATTCAAAATTCAAAATACAATACAACCTTTGTAGTGACTTTTACTTATGATTTTTGTTACTGAGTTTTGTTTATTCGTAGTGTGTTTTCACAGTGTAGTTTTTTGCTTTACGTTGATCACATTCCCCTTTTTTTTCTTTACTTTTTTCCTTTTGGTGGCGGAACACGTAACACATTCGATTCGAGTCATTTTTTTGTCAATTCTTAAAGCAGACTCAAAATCCAAGTCGTGCATACCTTTGAGTCTACCAAAGTAGGCTTTCGTTTAATTTTAAGCTAAAACGAGCCGGACGCGAGCTTAAAACAAAATGTATATATTTTAATTGTCGAGTCACTTTTTTTCGCGATCCCTCGATGACGACGCGCAATTTGTCTAACGTTGTAAATACATCACCACCAACTTGTAGGCTCGCTAACCACAATTAATAACCTTGTATGTGTGGTGAAGGCTTACACTACACTTGGTGTCGCTATTGGTGTTGTATTTTTTTGGTGTTGTAAATGGTGATTTTATATATTATACATTAATAACACGGCGTGGCACCTTGATCGCGCATGAAATTGGTCAGTCAAAATTGCGAACACATTGATCCTTGGACACGATTTTATTTTGACCCGTTTTTCAGTTACCCTTGTCAACCGTAACACCACTCTTTCGCCTGAATCATTAAAGATAAGACAAAACAGAATTCGCTTGTTTTTGCCAAGCAGCTCTCTTTCAAATTCGTTTAAATCAAACTTACCCGTTTTGTTTGTTTACACATTAAATTAAATTTGATCAGTAATTTGTTTCAACGTAACAATTTAGCCTATCGTTATTGCTGTTATTATTATTGTAATACACGCGAACATTATTCGACGCCAACATTCGGAATGACAAACGAGAGGTTTCATCCAGCGAGTCTAAATTGGAGCCAAACTATTTTTTGTCCAGTCGAAAATGTACTTGAAAACGCGTGAAATTTAATACGGTCTGCCGAGTCCATATTCTGGCGCGTTCGGGGATCCTCAGTATGTAATGTTGATGTCGTAAGTGAGCCAAGCCGAAGACGCATCGCGTCGTTGGCCGCCATGTTGGTTCCTGGCGTCGGTCCAGTCTTTATTTAGATCCACCTGTCCCTCGCGTCAACCTCTCCCTTGCGGAGGGTTCGTCGTCGAGGATTTAAGGCCGTCTCTCTTCGCCGCGGCGTCTCGCGTCTATTTTTGAGCTTCAATTCGCGCGTCCACCTGTCGCCATCACTCTTTGAGCGCGCACACATTCCTCAATCACTTTCGGCTCTTATCATAACTCAATTTACAACGCTCGGGGGTCAGATTTGCTTAATAACAAATGCACATAAAATATGTCGGTCATTGAGCAAGAGTCGCGATATTTGATCGCATAAATTATCATTATCGCGTCATCAAAGACGCGTAATTATCAACGAATGCATTACGGCCGTTTGTAATGATTTACTTTTGATCATAAAATTAGGTGATGACTATGAGAAATGATTGATCGTCAAAGTCGATAACTTGTGTTTATTTTTGGAAACACCATTTCGCGAACGTAAAAATAAATACATATATATATATAAAAGTCGATTACGCGCGCGCCGTGCTACGATTATTCATTTGACACATTTCGTACGTTTTGGCGTGGAAAAGCGAAGGCGGAATTCCATTAAGATATTGGTTGGATTAGACACACATGGTCAGTTGGGTCGCTATTGATTTCGCAAGGGACGCGTTTTATATTTGTTTGAGTTTAAACAAGAGCGCGGCCAAAGGGTGTGAAAAAAATGCTAAATCCACCCCCTTGCCTTGGTCATTGGTTGGCACTGCTTTTGCGGGATTGGTGGATCATCCCATTGGATTATCCGAACGCCGGCGCTGTGTCAGCTTGACGCCGACGCAGATGTCGCGCCCTCAGACCCGAGCATCAATATCTTCGGACGCGTCTCCGTCTGCTCCGGGACCGGCTTGGGCCTCGGCCGATCCGTCCGATCCGGTGACTGAACGCAGCTCGCGAGCCGCGCGGCTCGTCAAAGTGCGTTCACGTATAAATGTCAAGGACGGTAATCCAATATTTCCCGTCTCCCAGTGGGCTAAATTAGATCAAAGCGTCATCCGGATTCGGCAACGATGAGCACTAATATTTGACGTCAAAGCGCGCCGACTATTTTAAGCCGAGATGCAAAGAGACTCGGCTTTGGATTAAAACTTCCGTGAAATTCGCGCGCGCGTTATCATCTCATTATTATTGGCCGATAACGAGAGTCGCGTACTAGAAAATATATGTACATGTGTTAGCTAACAGTTGCAATTCCAGCTGCTTATCGCTCACTCAAGGTACTGTTTGCAATCGCACGTCGATATATCGTACAACATGGGCAGAAAACGTCCTTTTCTTTATTCAAATACGTTGTATGCGTGTGTGAGTTTTGTTTTATACCACACATTCTGATGTATTCAAAAATGTAGCAAAATGATAATAAAGTTCGTTATCGCGTTTTTATCATTTAATTATGAATTTACTTTTATGAAGTCGTCAGGCGAAAGCCACTCTTTTTTTATCGAACCATAGTCTGAGCGGTAGAAAATAATGCACATTTTATCATAATGATCTAATGATCATATGTACAGATCGCGCGTGTGTGTATGTGTGTATATTTATATTTTTTTCATTCATATATATATGAGAAAAAGGAAAGAAAATGTCCATCAATTATTCGGTCATGCTTTCACGCACAGTTTTTTCTTATATTTAGGTATTCCATACCTATATTTTTCATTTAAACTCGTTATGATGTTCATTATATATTTATTTTTATTGTCGCAATGAAATGTATTATTTATAATCCGATAATTTACAATCCAATCATTGTCCTTAAACTAGCGCAGACATCACTTACACGCTCGTTTATTGTATCGAACAATATATATTTTATTTTACTTCTTTTTTCCAACGTATATTATTGCTCATTAAGTACATATTTTTAAGTTGTTGTGTATGTTTAATGCATTCTTATTATTACATCTATCATACGTGTAAGTAACAATTAAGTGACGCATATGTTGTGAGTATTTGTGATTAGATTATAGAATATAAAGTATATATAATATATGACGGACTGAAGTCGTTTATGAATTCCGCGGCAAATTAAATTGCTTTATGAATTTACGATAGAATGTTATTCGGATATGATATTATTTTGACGAATATTTTGTAGATAGTCAATGTAATTACGTACAATTTACAGTCCAAATTAAATTAAATTTTCAAAGAAGAATACAGTGCCTAATACGATGTTAAAAATTTGATTTCTCTCCTCGTTAACTAAACAGTTTACATAATGAAAAAATGTGTGACATTATTAGTATATAAATTCGCTATTTGCAAGAAAAAAATATAAATATACCATTACAATTCGTGGGGATAAAATGCATTACACATACACAATATTTTTTCTAAGTACACGGCGTTATTGAATAATTTAATCGAGAAATAATTTTGATGATCAATTAGCATGAATCGGAAATGCACGTTGTTGATTCTTCCTGAGGGTTCTAATCGCGATTACACGAAGGAAGAGATTTTAATCAGCTTGGCAAGCCACTTTGTGACGGAAACCGTCGAAATCACTTAGATCCGTCACGAAAGGGCTGAGGGTTCGTAACTGGATAGAATTCTCATTTATTCTTGACTACACTACTTTCTTATAAACTTTTTAAAGTTGCTGCTTTTGTCTCAAAACTTTTTTTGGTTACATATCACAAACCTTTCTGTTTAGCTTTCCTTCAACAACAATTAGTTCCGTTCAATTTTTGTTTCAAAATTGTATATAAAAATTAAATAATTTTAAGTATATAAATTATTGAGCTGAAGAAAATGTAACAAATATCATTTACAATGACAAATTGAAACAAATAAATATAACACGATATAGTGAATGCATACAATAATGCAAAACCGTTACTTTACAAAAGTCCTTGCCGATTTCCGCTTTCATAGCATTGAAGGAAGTTTACATTATAACAATTTTGCGCTCGGCAATTGTTGATTCGCAACTTTCTCATTTTCGGCTCTGAATATTCTTGCAGTACATGCGCATTGTATTAGGATTATAAAACATATTTTATTAGACGGCCGACAGAATTATCGGCTGAACTGTCAGGATATCGATCTTCGCGTATAAGGATATGAATGAATAAAAATGTATTGATGTTTCTTTTGTTTGAAGGCTAAAAGTTTACTTTTTGAACAATAATATGTTGATTTAAGAAGAATAACGGATGGTCGTTTATAATTGTTTATTACTATAATATGACATATAAATTATTGACAATAAACAACGAAATGTCCTTATGGTTTTCAAAAATGACTTGCAACGTAAGAGCCATTCATGCATGATTTGACGCAGACATGATTTGATGCAGTATTTAATTTTGAATTTCTTTCGTCGATACTTTCGATATACGAAGATTCGAGGTTTAATTAATGTATGCTCGTTTGTGACATTCTACTAGCAGGCCCAAAACATATTGGACGTATTAAAAAAAAGCGCTTTAGGTACTAACGTTGGTGTTAGATAATCGTGTGTCGTGTGCCGAGAAGTATTATTCATTGCAGTACCTACACGTTTGTTGTTGGTTTGCCGTTTCTTGGTTTTCTCTGTTACTATTTTTTTTAAATACCTTTTGTATTTTTAGCAACACTACCGATCTCTTAGATTGTTATTATACTTATCGCCTATTTCCATTCGACTTGAAAAAAGGTCCTGCGAGAGCTACCTCTGTGCTTACCAATTATCCCCAAATCCTTCAAACCGTCGCCTCGTTTATCCGTCAACGTCACATAAAATTTTGTATTAATTTTAACAATTTCAACTCAATAATGCGATAAAGTTTTGATCGTTTCACTTCACAGTGCGTTCAAAGGTTCGGGTAATACGATATCGAGCAATTTGCTCCCTTATTTAGAGAGACACGTAATTCAAGGTGTAGGATTTGATTACAATGAGGGTAGAAGTAATGTTTTGTGTTGTCATTACCGAGCGACATTTTCACATCGTTTTCTTGCTGCTTTATTTGTCAGTCGAGTCATCATAATCATTCGTTTGAATTTCAATGTGTTTCTTATTCAAAGCAAACGAACTTTGACGCATAACTGCACTGAGAAAAATATAATCGATAATATTACTGTTTTGAACGGTATAATGGAGAGACATGTACGCGCGCGAATAAAGATTTACCGGTGTTAAAATTGGCATTAAATGCGAAGCAAACGTACGAAACTTACTGTTTTCTTTCCAACGAGTTCAATTTTTGATCGCCACTTTACGGCCGTTGTTAAAGCGGAATTCGTTCGACGTTTTTCCAACGACATGTCTTTGTGTTACTGTGAAAAGCCGTAAAATTGTCTGTCACGTTTCCTTCGGTGTATTATTTAAACACATTTAATTTAAATTGTTCATTGAATTTCATCTAACAGTGTACAAATTAAACCCAGAATGGTAATTGATTTTTATAATCGAGGATGAAGACAGTGTTGACCATGACCCCCGCAAAGCTCTCGAGACCGACTTTCGTGGACCGTTAATAAACAATGCGTTAATTTCAGAGTGCCACCTGGCTATGTGTACCAATCGCCGTACCTGGCCGCGGCCGCTCCAGGGGGCTTGGTGCCACTTCCGGCGAGCGCCCAGTTGAGTCACGCAGCCGCAGTAGCCGCCGCTTCGCAATTCTACGAGTACCAAAACGCAGCAGCTGCGGCGGCAACGTATCCAGGCACGTCGTACAACTTCGCCGAGGCGTATCCTTACACCAGCGCAGCGGCCGCCGGTATGTGTTACAAAAGTGTCCAAAACAAGAGCGGAAGTCACAGCGTCGTACAGTCGCCACACAACCACACTCAGCGAGTTAACGGATGCGCGACGCTGTTGGCACAACAACGTCTGGAGAAAGCAATTCTGCCACCCTTTCTACCTTCCGCGCTGCGTAGTAATGGTAGCAATTTTTCAAACGAAAGACGAATCGCACGCACTATGTTTTTTTATGATAATTTACCGATCCGGTTCAGTCGGTTTGAATTTGCTCGTTCATTCGGTTCAATTCGAATCAGTTAATAAAAACCAGAGTTGCTTGATTTGACAAAATCACGTAAATCTGGCTGTGCGTCTTGCTGCAATTTGTGATACATTTTTCAATTGCAAACATGTTATCGGCTTTATGTATGGTATATATATGTATATATATATACTAGAACAATTTGCAATATTGCAACATCAATATATATAATTTTATTAATAAATGTTAAATTTTCAACAAGCATTACGAATATTTGTTCAAATGCTTTTGTTTTAAATATTTCTCGAAATTTGTTCTTTTATGTGTATTGTATTATTATACCGATTTACATTATAATTTTTTGTGTTCTTCAGGTTAATTAATGTTATTAACGAATGCTATATATTTATTAATCAATTAATAATTTATGTAATATATTTTGTAATTGTGATTTAAACAAAAGTAATTTTGAAAATGAGAAACTTTAGCAGAAGCTAGTTGATATTTCAATTTAAATGAATTGTTATTATCGGTAATTAATTTTGATATCGATGGTTTTATTGTGTATAAAAATGACTGATTTAATACATAAAAAAAGACGTATAGTATTTTTTATTTGAATCTTTAAAATTTATGTATTTGTTTGCTTTTAAATCTAATAATGAAATTAATTTTGAATTTTAGATTAAAATTTTTTAATCTGTTATAATAATATGATGCATTTTAAAAAAAATTATGATGTATCTCGTCACAGCTAGCAAATATTATTGTGTGCTTTCGTTACGGTTACTATCACTTTATAATATTCTTTTATCTAAATGATTTGAACTGTTTAAAATTATTTTTTGTATATTATCTATATTCGGTGAATTTAATGTGTGCTTCTGCAATTCTATGCAAATATTTATAATACTTGTAAGTCAGATCTTTTACGAAATTAATTTAATAATTTCAAGATGTATAAAATCTTGCATCATAGAATCATAGAAATAAAAACAGCAAGGGTAAAGGTGGTAGGCAGAATGAACACTTTACGTTGTGCATGTGAATGTTTTTTGTATATGTAAATTCCACACTTAAAACAATTGTTGTAATGATATATATTGGTTGGTGACGGGCTTAATAGCGAATGACGTAAGCTCACCTTTCATATAAACACAGCAAAAAAAGAATTAATGCAATATATCTAAATATACATACTATAGTTAACATATATATATATATAACGACTCAAACATTACGTATTTTAAAATCTTATGGTCAAAAGACCTCAAAAAATACAAAAGACTACAAAAAAGTAATTAATTGTTACGTAATTAATAACTCAAAAGTTAAATCTGTGTATACTATTTTCTTGTTTGCATTCATTTTGTTACTAATTAAACATGTTTTCTTGTTTAATAGTTTATTTTCGTAAATTATTTTAAGCCACAAAAAAGAATAATATGTTTAAATGTCAGTTACAGTTTTGCGAATGATGACATATATATATATATCCATATGAATTCTATTTTTCCAAAATATTTCATTGATAATAATTGTCAAGTCATGAATATGAATCCGTGATAAGACCACTGCAACAAATGAAAATGAGTTCTTTACGTGTAAAACAAAATATGTATTTGCCCGGATAATTTGAGTGTACTCTAACAATTATATTATATTTACAGCTAACGCAGCAGCCTTACCAGCAGCAGCAACTGCAACTGGCGCAGCATTTCCCGGTTTGCCATATCAAACTACGCCTCAAGAAGCTAGACTTCAGTAGACGAAAAGGAATATTAGGAAGGAAAAGGCAGGAGATAAAACTATGAGACAGTGCATTATGTCTCTACGATATAAATAGCTAATAGCGTTCGCTCAGTTGACGAACTCTAGCAGTTCGTTTTTGAGAAAGATAATAGCAAATAAAAATATTTTGCATTTTATTCTACCGAGGTTCAAATTTGTATTATTAAAAATCAAAAATAAATTAATAATCTCTTTACAAGTGCCATATATAAAACGTTTGTGTAAACATCCATGTATAAGTTTGGACTTATAGATGCGCGTTATATATACAATTGGAAAACGATTGATTTCGGATTGAATAATTGCAAAATATTTTTAATTAACGTAGATAATAATCAAACATTAAATTATTAAATTTTTAAGAGATACTTTTTTATTCAAAATATACCATCTTTTAATAATCTGATAATTTATTTGTTACTTTTCCTACGTGATTTCTTTTATTGATTTATAAGCGCCAAAACAAGCAGCTTCTAAACGCAAGTTTCCAAAGAGTTAGTTTTATAAATTATTTATAACATTTATGCGAGATATCTCCATTACAAAGTTGCTGTTATGTAATAGTAGTCTCAATTGAAATACAAAATTTATGCTGGAAATTAAATTATCAACAAAATTAATATGTATGATTTGTACATGCTGTTACACAAAGCATCATGCACGAATATATATTTTTTTTAAAAAACTGTACTAATGAATGCTTCAATTTCATGAATTGCATGAATTTGCACTGTTTTTATAAATTTTGTTTAAATATTATACTTTTTTATGATCCGTTTAAAAAATTGATAACTACATTATTCACTGATAAGTTATATATAATGTACGTTTTTTATAATGTTTTTTAATCTACTTATTAATATTATACACTTAATACCATTAAGTAAACATAATACCTTGATTTAAACCGTTGAGATTAGAATATCCAAAATTTTGATAATGATAATTAATTGTATTTAAAGCTTGTTATTAATAATTAAAAATTAACATTTCTTTTTATATGAAATTGACTCTCTACGAATATTCTTATTTATTCCAAATATAACGTTATTCTGCTGAAAACAGATTTTATATTCACGTGCTGAATGGACACATTCTATATTCATTAAATACAGAGAATTTTTTATTTACAATATTTATAATATATTTTACTTTAAATGTTAAAGTACTTTAAAGTTCGTTTATTACTTCACCTAATATATATTGTTTATTAAACTGCATCCTAAATTTACATTTTTGATTATGACAATATTAAAAATTATAAATGAGATTATATAATTGATTTTATTGTATTTTTATTTCAAATGTTTTTTGTTGCCTTATAAAGCAAGTTTATACACCTTATGCAACTTTCATTGGTAATTTTGTATTAGTTATATTTATAAACTATTTACATTTGCATAAAAGATATTGCCATTATAATAATGGGAATTTAATAACTTGTCGTGAGACTACTATGATATCTTACACATTATTACTCATTAAGTAAGATAGCATTTTCTCATACTTTTAACCACTGTATTAAAATTCATATTTTAATTATTGTAAAATTTATTGTTATAATAGCATAAATGTTATTAATTAAATTTCTCAACAATTCTACGTTGATATTGAAATATTTTCGAAAATATTTAATTATTTTAGATTTTTTACTTCGAAAACCAAACAACTGAAATTTTATAATTTTATATGTTTAATAATATAAATGAATAACGGCGTACCGCGTTAACTGAATACGTTTTCATTTATATTACCTGATTATTAGTTTTACGACTACTATGGAAATTCAATATTTCAATCGTATTTTTTTAGGTTTGCGATATAAAAGTAATTTTCAAGTTCATTATGACAACATTGCTTATATATTTAACGATAATTTCACGATTATACATAAATTATATTTGAACATTTAAATAGCAATATTGTAAACATTTCTTAAAGAAGACAATTTAAGTAATGTGACATTTTGGTTTTCTAAGTGCGTTAGTACTATTTTTTGTTAATGCAAGACAGTAATTATTATCATCAACTATTATTTAATCAAGATTAGTCCAACCAACAATAGTCTTGTTATATGTTTAGTACACGAAACTCTAATGTTTTAAGTACTTAAATAACGTTCACAAACACGTAAGCATAGACGATTACGTCCATACATTTTTGTAAATTGTTGAGTGCCTTCGTAAGTCTGAATATTCGTGTTTGACTTCGGTTAAAAACTAGTCAATGTTGAAAAGACTATTAAAACAAGAAAGAAGAGATAAAGAAAATGTTTAACAGAATATGTAGGAAATATTGTGGATGAATGAATAAAAGCGAGCGAATGACTATGTAAATGTTGCATGAGAGAAGTTTTAACGAACTAAGAAAAGAATAATAGGAACGAGGCTGTCTAGTCTTAAACTTAGAGGCCTTAAAGTCCTTTGAAAGACGTAAATCCGCCTAAGTAAATTGAAATATTTTCTTGTATAAATGAAATACAAAGAATTATGCTCTAACCATTGATAAAAACCATTGATTTTTATCTCGTATGAAAATAATTTGTAGATTACTAGACAATTAATTTAATTATTATTATTTCTATTACAATAATTATTATTGCATTATTCATACTCTTACAATTAGAACATTGATAATAATTATTTGACAAAATTGTCAGCTTCATTTTATTGAAGTTGTTAGTTGTAATTATTAAAATGTAAGGATTATATGTACTTAAGAGAAAGAAGCAAAGAAAACGGAAAATGTCATTTTCCAAATGCCATTAGATCTGTATTCTATCCTATTGTAATATATCTATTGTCTGTTATCAAAACTATTATTAAATGCGGTCATCATATATGAAGATTAAATTGAACACTTTAAAATATACAAACCTTTAAACATTTATACTGCGTTATTTTATTTCTCTTAATGATGTTCATTTACGATTATTATTGCATAATGATTATTCAAAGTATTGTTTTAGTTTCATTGCACTATAAAATGAATTTTATTTTTTGGGGTATTGCATCGAATCAAATGGTTTTTGTTTCATCATTCTTGCTAAGTGAATCTATTTTTCTTAAAATTGTCAACTTTATTGTAGTCAAAAATTGTTGCAAATTCTAGACAATAGCATCTTCGAGCCGATCACCGAGTAATGCATCTTTTTCGTTCTCTACATTGATGCTAAGATGGCAGCACCGATCTTTCAATGACACTCTCTTTGAATGACACAGACCTTATCATTCGAATTGATTATGAAGGAGCTCATCATAGAGATGTTCAGTAATCCCGCGATTATTCGCATGACAAAACGCTTTTCTATCTCTCTCGATTTATTTATTTTCTCTTTTTGTCTTCCACTTTGTATTCTACTGTCTGTCATATTTTATCTATACTTAAACAGTTGGCGGTTATCTTATATTAATTTGTTTAAGTCAAAGTGCTTCTGTGACCTTTAAAAAAAGAACGCGCGAAGAAGTCTTTTCGACTTCCATGAACAATCACATGACCTGACCCATCAAATAATCAAGGTTTGTTTCAAAATTATTTATTACAATAAGATATAACACCTAATTATTCACCTATTATTTTCTTTAATCCAACATATCCAAGTTTTAATTCATGACAAGTACTGGTAGATTTTTAATTATTCATTTCAAACGTTATTACTGTTTTCATTCTAAAATACTTTTATTCAATTATCCATCAGATATATTACAAAAGTTTACAACAAATTTTATATTTGTTATCGTCAGTAATAAGAATTATCTACATATTCATTTTTATGAGAATTTGATCAATCATATTATTCGGGAAAAAGTTTTAATTTAACTTTTTTTATTTATTTTTATGAGAATTCATTGTTTATGATACCTTCAATAAATGAAAGTAAATTGTAATAATAATGAAACAATTGTGATAAATTATTTAACAATAACATGATAATAAATTAGATCACGGAATAAAATCTTCAAATAAGAATATTTTATATTTCGCATACAATTTAATAGCCAACATATTAAACATAAAACAATAATACTGAAATATATAAATTTAAGATTTATATATGATTTTTCGATTGAACGCGTTATTTATCACCATTCGCCTCAATTTGGATTACTTTTAAATTCACATTTTTATTCTTTAGTCAGATATATTAATTGAAATGAAGCACAGCGTATCAAAGCATACGTGTAATATTAGTAAGTTTTCTACGGAGGAGGAAGACTAAATTCTGTCGTTGAGGTCACGTGAGAGTATGTAATATACGACACATATAACTCGCTCGTGCAACATCGTAATTTACCTCTCGTTTATAGTCTTTACCGGATTTAATAGATCACATAGAAGTAGCATAGCCGAGGCATTATATGACATTCGTAGCACGTATAGCTTAATTTTTCGTACAGTTTTCTATGTGAATATTAAGTTGTAATTAAGTTGTAAAACAAACTTTTAGATTAATTTTGAATCATATATTTTAAATACAAATATATATTATATATACACAAATATAGAAATATATTTTATTTCTTTTATATTACCAAAAATGGAATAATTCGAATAATTTGTTAATGAGATCAAATTTTATCAATAAACTAAAATCAAATAATTAAAAAATAAAAGTTTCAAGTAAACGATAATTTTCGCGCAATAGTGATATATATATATATATATATATATATACAACGTATATATGTGACGCTATAACAAGATCCCAAATTATAAAATCCCAAAAACGTAGTTCGTGTATTAGCGATATACGTATCTCTTTAACTAGGTTTCGGGATTTTGTCATTTGGAATCTTGTTATATAGTATCGTATATATGTGCAATTACTTCTGTGATAATGCATCATTCTTTTCTTCATTAAATCTGAAACTCCGTATGTATGTGCGTTTATTGTGCAACTGTAACGCGCTTATTAGCAAATTGTACAAAACATTTTGAATTAATCATTTAATGTAGTTCTTACAGTTAGACCTTAAATTAAATGTTAAGGTTATTATTAATATCTCGAGTTTTTGTCAAAAAATGTATGTTTACATTTTGAAATTTCATCCGTAATTAAAATTGTGTTTGTTCGTATGTTATCTAACGTATAGGAATAAACAAATCATAAAGCTTACAGCACTTATTAATTTCGATTATTTACTTTAATTCAAAAATATGTATTGTAGACAATAAATCGTGATGTTCCGAGTCTTAAGGTGAAGTATTACTTATGGTCGACTTGGAAATTTAAATGCCTTCTAACTCTGCTTCAAAACTGTATTCGTGGAAATATCTCCAAAAGTGGCTACTAACTGTCTTGAAACAAAACGTAGGTACAATCTTTTTAACACTTCAATTATAATAATTTGACTTTGTTGAATATAGTAGTTTCACAATTTTGTTGGATATCTTCATATGTACACTGCAATCAAAAAATATTAAATCCAAATTTTAAGTTTATTTTTTTATTTATTTTATGGAATTTACAAGGTATAAATTTATAAACAATTTTATAACAGTTGACCTGGAATAAGATATTTATAAAGCTGCATTTCTACTATAAGAATTGCGTTACGATTCTATTCATTCTAATTCAATTAAATCTTTACACCAAACACGCGAATAACATATTCTAATTAAATTTTGAATCGTTATTGGAACTGCCAAATTATTTTCTACATTCATAATTTCGCGATGATATAACAACAGTAAATCTTAAGTAAAATAAATGCAGAATCATTAATTTTTATTATTCTTCCTCATATTACGTTGTATTTTAAATTATTACGCAAAACAATATCCGTATAGTAGATTCGCGACAACGAAATGTGCGTTATTTCAAAAGGTTGAATCCGCGCGTCAGTTAATAATAAAATCATATAACAGTTTTCATATTCAAATTATTTGCCAATTAAGACACTCTTTTCATAGCGGGGATAACATTATTGAAAAAAGTATTTACAGAGTGAAAATATTTTAGTCAACTTGTAATTTTGTTGTAAAATGCTAAAATATGGTTCGCGTGCAAATTTCATTATTGTAACACTTTATCTTGTTAAAATAATAATATATATACGTATGTGTGTATATATGCATATATATGTGTTATATATGTATAAACATATTATCAATAAACAATTCTAACAATTTCAAGGATTCGTCACGAATACTTTAACATTGTTTTCAGTGATCTTTTTAATAGTTCATATATCATCTTTGATAAGTATTTTAAAGTGACATTTATTTTTTATTTTTCGAATAAAATATAATTTTATCTTAAATAAAAAAATGTGTACTTGAATATACCCTCTTCAATAATGTGATTACAATACTATATAATAAATCAATCTTTTTTCAAATTCATATTTCAAAGAAACCTCCATTTTTGCATTATTTTTGTTTTTTAACAATTTTAATTTGTTTTCATGATAATTTTTCTACTACTCAAATAAAACGATTATATAATATTAATTTAAATATAATTAGAAAACTAATTTTATATATAGATTAAATCCTGAATATAATATATATATCAACTATTTGATCCAAATGGAGTTTGATTGAATTTCAATTTTCACTTTTGAATATAAATTACTAATTATCATATATCACGATATATACAATTAAGTATATTACAGTAAAATTAAAGCAAATTACTAAATAATAATAATAATAATAATAATAATCATAATAATAATAATGTATTATAATAACATATTTATGTTATATTTATATTTTAGTGAATAAATTATTCATATTCTTAATAACACATATAACACTCGATAATTTATAGTAAAGTTGGAGTTTATGGAAAGTAATTTACAAATTTGATGCATACAGATATAACTTATTTTAATAGATTAAAAGATTTATTTAAGATGCAAAAACATAAGTTTTCATTTTTAAATTCTTAAGGCCTTAAAAGAATTCCTTTGTTTTGAAGCGCTACGTTATTTAAATAAATTGTTCTTTATAGAGCAATAAATCATTGTAATATTTTGCCCAACATATATTATATATTACAAAATTTATTAAATTATATTCCTATACAACATAAAGAGAATCGAGAAATAATTAATATCAAGAGATCACTTGATTGATTACATATCGCAAGTGTAGATTTTTGATAAGCATATCGATATAAATTGTAAAAGTAATGATACATTAAATTTTTTAATAAGTTTATCGTGTCACGGAAAGTGTCAAATAATCATTCATGACATTGATTTACGTATAAACTGTTGTTCTTAACGTCTGATAAATATTTATGTTCCAACTTGGAATCATATAACAATAATGGTATCGCTTAAAATCAGTACGCAAATTAATATTAAGTTAAATGCTATTATTTGTTTGTAAATTATACCACTTTTCCTATTTTTTGAAGTACTATTGAAAGGATGAGCCAAACTTCACAATGTGGTCTATGTGGATTTTACCCAAAATGGCTCAAAAATTGCGCAACGACGAGGAACTTTATATGTGTTTACAGTCTGCTCGGTACAATCCAAGCGATGGCATTCATTTACATCGTCGTAACGTTAACAACTTTAGAAAAAAGGTTTAAAATACCTAGTCAAACTACTGGTAAGTTCTTGAAACAAATATCGGCGCGTTTAAATATTATCAATGTTAGTGTTTCTGCACATAATATACATAATTTTATTAGCAGGAAATCTCAACGAATGTAAAACATTCTAAAATATTATTTCTCCTGCTTTATTACAATGTAAATTATGAAAGTGTTAGTTTTAATTATTCATAATTTTTTAATTTCTTGTTGCATTATTTATATTTATAGTTAATTTATATTGCATAACGAAGATTGTAACTAACGTCTTATATAAATGCTCAAGGTTACTTTGTCATATTAGTATAAATCTGTGTATTTTCTAATGAAAGAGTTTCCAAACTGCATTTATAAGTAAATTATGCCCCATTATCCTTGTATGTAACGTAAAGAACATATAACACGTTATATCTACCTTGGTGACATATATTAAAGCAACTTCAAAATATAGATTTTAAATAAACATTTGTAGAACTTTGTATTTTTGAAAGTCACAAATATTCTAATATTAAATTATTATAATGTATATGATTGCTGCTAAACTGCTAAAAAATGTTACACGTGTCTTATTTAAGACATAAAGCGATCTAATCAAGATGCATAAGTGTCTTAATCGAATGTACAGAATTTTACATTAAGACACTTTTTTTTAGTAGTGTAGGTTAAAAATTATTTTTCTTAGATGGTGAAAGTAATATATTAGAATAATTGAAAAAGTTTATTGATGTCGCAATATATAATATAGATATTAATTAGTTGAAATAAAAATACACCACAATCCGTTTAGTTTTAACGTTTGTATTTTATTAAATAGGTATTCTCAATATCGTAAACTTTTGATGCTGTATTTATATCTCTTAAATAATTAATTATTGGTTTAATAGTTTAATATAAAAAATAGATTATTTATTTAAAAGAAGTTAACTAAACTTTTGAACAGTATTATTTTAAATGTTATATATGTAAAGAAATGTAATATCATAATATTAGAAAAAATATTATAGGAAAAATCCTTTTCCTTTCTTTACCGTGTATAATAAAAAAGATTTTAACTCGGTGATGGTAATAATACGTTACACCAAAACATTTATCTTGAATTGTAAAACATGTAAAACTGTCAATAAATATACATATTGTCTCTGCAAAGATATTTAAACATTATTAACGATTATTAATTTAAAATTTATCCACAATTTTGAAGTGGAATCATGCGAATACCTCAAGTAAATGATTTACTTATAAATATTGCGTTATTCTTCATTTTTTGGTTTATAATAAATGTAAAACTCGTAATACAAACTCGATTTTTATTTAATACTTAGTGAAAATAATATGTTCAGTTGAATTTGATTACTTTATATATTTAAAAATTTGTATGTAAAAATTTGAAAGGTACTGCGAAGATCATAAATGTATTGTTATCTTTTCTTCTAAAATAAGAAACAATAATTTGATTATATAACCGACGACATGTGCAAAACGAATTCATCAAATAGGGAATTTTATTACTATATTATATAATGTGACAGATCTGTGCCGAGATAGTTAATGCGAGTAAGATAATATAGTGTATTCATGGTTTATGTGTTTTTATGCCTTACAATGCAAGTGGTTGACTTTTGTCAAACAAGTCGATGAGCATACTATTTCGTGTCATTTTTCTGATATCATAGATAAATATGTGTCAGTGATAATAAAAAGAAAAATATCAAGAAATAAATAAAATGGAAAGTAATGAATTTATCACTGTGCAATTTATTCACTAAGCAACCAAATTCGATACATATTATTACTCTTTATAAACAAAAATAAATCTCATAATTTGCAAATTAACGTTATTTATACGCAGTTATGGTAATTTTATGGAGTATTATAAATATAAATACAATTCATCCCCGCAGTTACAGTAATTGATAAGTGTGTGAAAAACTATTTTGTAAGAACTATAACTTATTTTCGAAATCATATAAATGTTACTTTTATATTCTAAATTATTTTATTTTTAATTTACATTTGTAATTATACACGCAGAGAACATTTTGTTGATTCAACCAAAATTTTGTTAAATTTACAAAATATTTAGTACATTCATCCAAATTTTTGGTTGATTCAACAAAACAATTCTCTGCGTGTACAATGTTTGTAGATAATCTACACCGTACTTATATTTATTTCTATTGTCAATTCAATATAAATTCGAAAATTGATTAACAATATGTTGCAAATTGTATCTGTGTTACCTATTCTACTGAATATGAATATTTTTAATTTCATTGTATAGTTCATATAATAAATAAAAAAATTTAGTATGACACGCAATGAATGCGATCTCGAATTGTTTTAGGTTTTATATTGTCAGGAAATGAAATTTCTCAAAGTTTATCTATGGTGCTAACGTACTACGGTGGTTCAGGTCACCGTCCGAGATGGATAGCTGCGGGTGTATTTTGCAGTGCAATATCGTGTTTAGTATTGGCTTCTCCGCATTTCATTTACGGTGCAGGAAAAGATGCGATGGCTTTAACAAAAGAGCATCTGAATCAGACTTTGTTAAATAAAACTGTTGGTAATGATCTTCCACTTTGTGGCCAAACAGTTGCAATTGATAATTGTGATGAAGAATCTGAAGCGGATGTGAGCATTGTCCCACGGCTCCTTATATTTCTTTCGCAATTTATATTAGGTATTGGAACCACGTTGTATTATGGATTGGGTCAAACTTATTTGGATGATAACACAAAGAAAAAGAATACTCCTCTTTTATTAGGTATGATTAATAATTGTTTTAATAGATGGATTTATAATAAAACATTTGAACCTAATGAATTTGTTTCCATTGTTTGTTTTAAACTTTAATAATTTCAGAGTATTGAAATTTAGAAAATCACGTTTGTAAATTAGAAAGATTTGTATTAAATCAATATCCAAAAAAACCTAATAAAATTATTAAAACATTGCAAACTTAATTAATGTATATTTGTATCAATATAAGAACAATATAATCTAGTTCTTCAAACACATTGACATTACTAATCATTTTTGGAAATGTATTTGAATATAATGTTTTTATTATATATATATTTAAGTATGTATTGAATTAAGTTATTCAAATTATATTTCTTATAAATTAATTAATAAACTAAAATATTATATATACTTACAGTCGTATTAATATTATAGTCGACATATAAGTAATGATTTATTTAATTATGTCTATTTAGTTTAATAAAACCTAAATTTTTAAATAAATGAAATAATTAATATTATACCGTTTTGTTTTAGGTATTACCTTCGCATTAAGAACAATTGGTCCGGTAGTTGGGTTTGTACTTGGATATGCTTGTTTGAGTATATACATAGATCCAAATTTGCATCCAGTTATTGAAAAATCTGACCCAAGATGGCTGGGAGCTTGGTGGCTTGGTTGGTTAATTTTAAGTGCTGCAATGGGGATATTTGCAATTATGATGGCTACATTTCCCAGAGACCTTATAAAAGTTAAGAAAAAGGTGTGATAAGTAACTTTTATACTGTTTCGTTACGAAAGTTATATACTTTTTTTTTCTTTTCGTAATAATAAGTATTTTAGCAACGCAGTTGAGGCCCATAACTCGCGTAGCATAACTTTAAAGAAACTGTTATTTAAATTTTGATTGTAAAAATGGATTGTATATAATTTCCAGAACGGAGACCAACCTCAGGTGGACGAGTTGGCTTTAAAGGAGAGAAAAAAATCTGTAGAATTGATTAATTCTGAAGAAATCAAATACGAACCAACTCTGAAAGACTTTCCAAAGGCATTTAAAAGAATAATGTCAAATAAAATTCTTTCCTGTAACAATATAAGTGCCGTGTTCTATATTTTAGGTGCTTCCGCATATATCACTTTCTTAGCAAAGTATCTAGAAGTTCAATACAGTACTTCGCCAGGAGGCGGTACAATATTTTCAGGTCGATTATCTAAATATTATAATGATATTTTGCGTTAATCTTTCGGAACTCGCACAATGCACTTGCGATAGTAATTTGAATAACTATATAATATTTCAAAATGAATGCTTGTTGCTTGAAAACGTTAAATATTTATAACAATAGATTTCCGAAATTATGTGAAATTTGTAAATTTAGACAACTTAATTCCGACGTCGAGTGATAGCGAAACAGTCGGTGCCCGTGTGAATATTTGCACGCGAATTCCGGAAGGTTAAAAATATATACATATTAGAAATGCTCGATAGACGTACAATTTGCATTTGTACAGGACCCATTACACTGTTCGGCATGGTCATGGGTTTTATTTTATCTGGATACGTTATCAGTAAAATTAAACCCGGTCCAAGATCGTTACTCGCTTGGAATGTGGTTGTCGGCTGCTTCTTCGTTGTTGGCCAAATTTCGTTCATGTTTATGAGCTGTCCTGCAGCCAAAATACAAGGAATTGATCAAGATGCAATGTCGTAAGTAAAGTAATGCGGCGGACCACTCGACAAAGACACAAACATGACGTTTCATCAAAATCAAACATTTTCGCACAAACGGTTCGTTTAAATGTACAAGTTTGTAAGCATAAAATATTTTTTAGAATCAATTTGACGGCCCCGTGTAATGCTAACTGCATGTGCGGTATAAAATATGACCCAGTTTGTCACGAAGCCACAATGACAACATTTTTCTCAGCTTGCCATGCCGGTTGCACAAGTGTATTGAACGATCAAGGGGAATTCACAGATTGCAGTTGTATTGATGATATTATTACCGTACCCGCAAGCTCAAAAGATATTTACCACGTGGATAACGCCGATTTGCATATAAATAAAGTCAAGTCTGGAATGTGTCAAACTGATTGTCGAATGCCATTTCTTATTTTCACGATTGTGACTTGCTTGGTGCAAACATTGGCTTGTTCCGGAAGAATTGGCAACATTCTGGTCAATTACAGATGCGTTGCAAAAGAAGACAAAAGTTTCGCACAGGGCGTGACCATAATGATCATTTCCCTGTTCGCTTTAATTCCCGGGCCTATTATTTACGGCGCTATTATTGATTCCACTTGTCTTGTTTGGGATGACTCGTGCGGAAATAAAGGCAATTGTTGGTTTTATCATAAGGACAATTTTAGATATTATGTCAATATTTCGGCTGCCGGTAAGTCGCATTTCAGTACCAACGCGCAATTTTTGTTATTTAAATATCGCTTAAATGATTTTATGTACACTGAGAGAAATTTGATAGTAAAAATTAGCATGAATAATAGCAATTGAGCATTACGACTGAAAAATGATAATTTTTAACATGTTTCGTGTTAATTTTTAACATTTTTTGTGTGATTTTTTAACA
>JABFQC010000732.1:0-23856 GCA_022817085.1 Psilanteris sp. ZL-2020
ACTTTAGCTTTTATTATATGTTCGTAATATCGTACATTATATGTTTAATCAATGGCGTCTTTACAAAATCAATTCTAATTATTTGTTAAAGTATTTGTTATTGCTTTATTATTTTAATTAATAGTCGGGCTATTATTTTGGAGTTGCATTTTTATAATTCTTATTATATATGTTAAAAATGAAAAATAACAGCTTTACATTATTTTTTATTGGTAATTTGTAATTAATAAATTATAATTAATCATTATGAAAATTTGTATTTTGAATAATGATGTATTAAAATATGCATAAACAGCAAATTCTTTAATTTAAAGTTTTGTATATATATTATTATATATAATATACAGTCTATCAGTTTGTATATTTAAAAGAATATTTAAAATAAATTTATCAGTGTTGTTACTTTACATTATATTTACATTATAATACGTATCAGTCATTTATTTTAAAATTTTGCTAATATGAATTCAAATTTACTAATTTATTGTTATAGATTTTGTCAATTTTTTATTTAATATAATTATAATCCTCCATTAAATTAAGTCATTTTTAAAATTAAATAAAATATATGTGCACAAAATTGTAACCCTCTTTTCCAACATAAATTAAATTGGTCAATTAACGTTAAAAGTAAAAAATAAAAAAACGGTTTCTTCATATTCACAGAGCGATACCTGAAAAAGAAGCACTAAACAAGAACCAATTGATGGACCCAACGTTACGCATTAGAAAAACGGTACCAAAAACGTCACAATACTAATAGTACAAATTCGTTATACTCTGGATAGTTTTACAAGAACCACTGTTTCATATACATAAAAATGTTCCTCAATATCAATTTTTATCGTCTTTCCATTCTGAAACACCTTCCTCGGTTCTGAAACCCTCAAGAGTATGCCAATTTTCACTAACAACATCGCAAACCCGTTCTGGCAACAACATTTTTCTTCCTGCGTAATCGTTCGAGTCGCTCGAATGGACCCAGAAAATATATATACACAGACTCTGTTATTCGGGGTGTGATTAATTCAGAGGCGATAAGCTGTATACAGGTGAGCTCGTCAAAGGTTTCGTAATTGGTCGAACGCTGTGTTTCCATAAATACTCTGAGAGAAATATCGTAAGAATTAATAAGAAAATTTCAGTCGAATTATGCCATTTCTAATAAGAAAATGGAGGTGTAAAGCCATTTATGTATGAAATTTAATTTTCAGTTAATTACCTTTCATAATTTCAAACATGATAATTTATAATTAAATACAAATTAATTACTATAAATATAACTTGTTCCTAAATTTGGTTTAATTTAATAAATGTTATCAAATGTATAATAATTAGTATTATTTACATATAGAAACATACATACTTTCTTAAATACAAACACCGCATAATTATTAATCGCGCACAGTATTTAATTATATCAATGACATTCTTCACGTTTATTTTGCATTGCACTTTATCACTTGCGGGAAACAACTGTTCATCTCGTTTAACACTGCAAGAACGGAGGAGATAATTTGTCAAATTTAAACAAAATTAAAAGATTACATTGCGCATTAAATTTTTACAAAAAATCTCGTGATTTGGACTTTATGAATTATAATTATAAGGAAAAACTGCTTTAGAAATTGAACACAAACTGGGTCTTCTTTTAAATTTTATATTTTGAAAGGTAAAAATTTTGGTTGAATTAACAAAATGTTCTCTGCGTGGAGTAGTGATATTTTTGGGGAAAAAAGTGCCATAAAATTTCGAAAAAGCACTGTGTTCCTATTTGTTGATTCGACCTCTCTTTTCTTAACCAAAACGGCATTATTGACTTCGGCTTTTCTCTCAGCGTAAAAATGTACTGCGATAGATATGAAATAATAATAGTGTACCTGTCCCTCCACATTCCTTGTCCTTTAGGCGCGATACCGAGAGCAGCCAGCCGTGTATTTAAGGACTCTAGTGACGCGCTATCTCGGAACAGAACACTGCGTGTCATTAACCAACGGATAATTTCTAAGTCGTGCACTCATGCTTTCGGTTACGTGCAGAATCGGGCCCCGGGAGCCGGGCCCGTTCTCTCTCATCGTGTTATTATTGGTTACAATGAAGAAGAAGAAGAAAAAAATAACAAAAACGAAACAAATGCACATAATAACTAACAGATCAACAGACGTGTGTTCTACGGTGAAAATCGTTGCGTTTGATTGCGGTGAAAAATGCAACTTGTGCGATGACCCGCGTTCAATTCTGGTCCCTTATTTGGAGAAACGAGCAGAAACTGGTTGCATCTCAACTCGTGACTCTTCTTTCGTGATCGCTGTTTGATTTAGTCCGCGTAAACACGCCGCAATCACGTTTTACGAGTTTTAACGCGATTTTCGGCAGATACCAATCGGCCACGACACTCAGAGAAAAAATAGTATATTTAGAAATTTAACTTTTCAGTTTTCAGTAAAGCAGGCTAGAATTGAGAAAAATGAGTTAAGTCTAACTGAAAATATCAGATATTTTGATAAAACGTGGCAGCCAATTATGACACTTGGTTTAACAAATTTTACTGAATTTTTCAATTTTTTCAGTTGAAAATGTCAGTTTTGGCTGCGTTACATTAACTTAAAATGTAGTTATTTTAACCAAAATTAAATCTCACGGTTAATTTAACTGAATTTGATGGTTATGCTACTGATTTAACTAAACTTTTCAGTGAATCATATTCAGTAATTTTTTCTCAGTGTAGTCGTGACCTTTGGACCTCTTTTTGCGGTCGTTCGATCCGATAACCGATTTCGGTGAAAATGATGGCGTGAGAAAGAAACATATATTGCGATATATATCGTAAGTGCGGAACACTTATGCGTAAAAATTGCTATGTTGTATGGTAATGATGCCGATTTTCATGTTCTTTATATTTGGTATATACTGTATATATAGTAATTATATAGTAATATTTTGAAGAGAGCAATTACTCTTATTATTCGTATCATGATTTTTTAACAACATTCGTGACAAAAATTTAAATAGAAATAACAAAACTAGACCATTCTTCAAAAATAATAAAAATTACTATATAAGATATTGAGTAAAATTAATGATTTGCATTATATACTGTTCAAATTTGGTAATACTTTTTATTATATATAATAATTTTCAAACTACTATTACTATACGTATCGCAATTTTATAAATATTTTCTTCTCAAAGTACTTTTTTAGTAGTAGTTTTTTTTTAACAATAGTCCGAACCAGAAAAGTCACAAGATGATTGCCATAAATTTCGATTTTTATTTTTACTTTGTAAATTACTTAGGGTTAAAACTGTTAATTCATCGCTACTGCAATCAGAATGCGTTTGTATCATGTAATGCCATTTTGCAATACAAATTCCGTTTGATATGAATTATTTTCATTTGAAGCTCTTAAAATGAATAGTAATTTCTGTCATCGAACAAAGTTGAACTCTTGAAAAATACACGCGGTTTTATAAATCTACACTATTTATTACCAAATCATTTATCTCCCAAGGAAGTCAGGAAACTAAACTTTATAATTCGTTTCCTCGAGATTAATACATGCACTTTTGCTCCCAAGGGAAGTAAAAAATTTATATTTTGTCTTAAGAAATGCAGCATCATTTCATTACCAGAAAAATGCGACGATATTTAAATTGTTCATAGATATTTTTCTATACAAATTAATTTTAAGCTATTCCAATTGAAAACTTGAATTTCATAAACAAGATCATTTTTGATCTATATTTTTCGGATATATTTCTTTTTCCTTTTTTGTCAACGTTCAGTTCAATTAAAATCATTCCACATTTTTGTACAAATTTTAAAATTTATTTAATCTATTTCTAAGTAACTACTTTGTTTTATGTTTAATTTTTTGTTTATTTCCAAATGTATTATATTTATTCGTTTCTTAATTATCACTTGCATTAATAAATTACGACAATTAATTAAGTAGCCTCACTTGAATCGATTGTACTGCAATTAATTTAATTGATATAATTACGACAAATACGTTTAGCACAATTGAACACATGAATTGCTGATAATTTGTTGCCGGAGCAGTTACGCGGATCACTGTCGTTGAAAAATATTCTGCAGTTATGGATCGTCGCTTCAAACGTGTAAATGCAAATGACTTTTTAAAAGTTAATCGTATTATTTCGTTAAAGTAATATATACATTGTGACGGTTTCATAGTGCTTTTTTATTTGTGCCATTTAGTTGTTGTAAATGAATTAATTACGAGTTTTTAAATGCAAATAAATACTCGAATGGAACCGTCGAAACAAAGTAATTTTTATTTCTACGCATTTTTTTTATTTCGTTGTGGAAATAAATATTACTTTACTTCGCGAATAATTATTACTTGCAATAACTAAAGTTAAACGTTACTCTAAGCTTTTGATAGCTATTAAATAGTTAAATCAATTAATTCATTCCATTAAGCACATACGCAAATTCACATATACATCGTACCTGTTATGTACTGAATGATGAAAAACGCGTAGAAAAAATAAGAATAAAAATTACGAAAAAATATGATGTTATAAAATATTTTGTACGATAAACAACTACGAGAAAGATAACGTTAAAAGAGTTACAATATAAAAGTAAAATCCAATCTAAATCATCTATTTCTTTAAGATATGTATTATTACCACGTACATTGTAATTTTGACAATCTTTTTTATCAGTGGAGTATTAACTGCAAGTAACCGATATTATCAACATAAACACGAGAGACTACATTACAAAACCATTAAGAATATCTTTTTTAAAACAATAAAAACCAAACAAGATAACAAAGGAGGTTTAAACAAAATTTCAAAAATATATCGTTAAAAATGTAATTAAAGTGATTTCTGAATGTTCGAAGCTGCTAATCTAACTTCGATGAACTAACTTTTCAAACAAATCAGATTGATTACACGTAAATATTGGACTCTGTATAAACAAATGAACTCAATTGAATGCGATTCAAATGAAATGGTTGGAGTTGAAAATGAAATTGATCCAGTCAAAAAGTATAAAAAGTATGATAATAAACATTCAAATAGCTAGACAATTTGTTCGGCACGTACAAAGAATGAGACTTTTGCATATTTCATTCAAATTCTTCTCTATTCGACAAACAATGTCTCGAAACTAAAGATAAAAATTCTGGATGGTCTACTGTGCGCGTGCAAAGAGCTCGTCGTGACGCAGGATAACGAAGCGCGTATCTCTGCAGCGACTGCAAACATCACGTATACGGTTACAAATTCCATTTAATTAATACCTTTTCTTACTCGTAGTCGGAGTTAGAAAATATTTGCCTGTAATCCATCCTTGAATAAGATAAGTGCATTTTGCATTGCAAAGTGCAATTTTGTACAAGTAATTACGAGTAAAGTTTGTAAGTCATGCCAAGTTTCACGCGCAAAAAAGCATTCACGGTCATGCCAAACCGACTTCATCCTTTGGTAACTCGAGAAAACGACAACAAAACAAAAACCCCATAAAAAGTCAAGTAATCAAGTAGAAAAGCATAAAACAAGGCAGAAAAAACAGTCGCGTTACTCGATGTCCCGTAACAAGGCCTTCGACACGATATCCGTCCTTTTCCAATACACACGACAACGAAGGATAGACACACTGAAACGCGGTTACGATTACGATATTGGCGTTGGCCGATAGAGTTGCAAGTAAATTACGTTTATCCTTCTGTATCCAGTGCAGTAACAAAGGATAAAACGCCGAAATGGCAACGGTAGTTCGCGGTTAGGGTTACGAAAGACATGTACCTGTCGATGTTTATTAATTGAAATAGTAAAGGATAAAAATAATAAATTACCGTTAAGGCTACGGAAATCACGTCTGTCTGTCCCTTTTATATTACGCGCGTTCATAAAGGATAAACCGTGGTAAAATGTGGTTCCGACTCGATATCGGTTATGGTTATGAAAAGTACCTACCTGTCCTCTGTCACAGCATGCGATAGCAAAGGACAGATATGCAGAATTACAGTTGCGTTCAGAAACACCGGTGATTAGCGGTTAAAATAGCGAAATTAATAAAGGATGACCGATGTAAGTCGCGGTTACTGTTCAATTCGATATTAACTAGGGCTACGAAAGGCATACTATCAGTCCTTTTATCTTGCACGGTTCAGCAAAGGACGGAGCGTTGCGAACAGTGGTTGCTCGTTTTTAATATCGTATCGAGGCCCGACGAAATTGGACGATGGTACTCGTGGTTGAAGAGACTTGATTATCGGTCGGGTTAAGCGTTAAAGTCCTACGTGAAGTCGGAAATGAAATAGATAATAGTTGTTGTTAACAAGCAGACTTTCACCAACACACACCATTTCGTACTATAATACACAACATTATTGTTTTAATCAAAGCTAATTGGTATTTACATATTAATTACCATTTGCTACGTCTTGCATTGTTTCACAAATCGGTATGTGACTTTTAGTTTCCATCGGCAATTTGCGAACCTCTATTGAAACTTGACTCCAGTTAGGTGCACTCGATTTATGTAATTGATGGCGACCCCGAAAGCGTCGGCAATAAAACAGCGCAATTCGGTTCAATGAATGAAACGTAAATAACCGCTTGCGTAACGCCATTTATATAAACGAGTGCACCAACACCTGACTTCGATTCAAATGTCAACAAGTGTTCGCGCAGCATCAACCAAACCTACTCGTGCGATCGCTCGATCAAGCAAAAAATAATAAAATCACCAGATTCTGTCTTTCTGCTTCCACAATTATGCATCGGAACCCGGAACACTAAGGAACTATTTTGTTTTGAATAAATATTATGAATTTTCACCATAAGCAAAAAGAGGAAACCCCAAATCTAAACAAAAATATAATAAAAGTTACTATTTATATAATAATTCGAGAACAAGTGTGCAAATATAGCAATTCATATAATAGAAAAAAAGTAAATTTAATCAATATATTACTATTATATTTACTAATATATTTTATAAGATAAAATTGTCCTCAAAATATTTTATATAATAAAAAACTTTTATTATATTTTTTTCTCGATGTAGATTCAGTCGGGTACAAAAATAGAAAATATGAAATAATTCACTATTATATTTGTCTCCAAATATATATTTTACACGTGGAACTAAGTAATGTTTCTCTGACCATTTGCTTCTGCGGGGACAAAATCTGGTTCCTTTTAATTTGTCTGACTCAGCAATCGCCCGATTAAAGTTACCAGTGAGCTGCCTTGGAAATTGCCATGGAACGTCAAAATGAGTTGAAAAAGCCAATGATATTTATCAGTGATGAAAATAGATGAGCAATTCGCTGTCCCGGTAATCTTATCTAAGAAACGTCATAGGATTTTTCAACTTATTTGTTTCGATTATATTACACGGTATTATTATTTGTATGTCAAGAAAAACTGTTTCAGGGACATACCCAATGTGCACAGGCTGTCGGTTGATATCTGCATTGTCCACCTTCAGATCGGCTGCGTTCGAACGATGGTAGTTCTCTTTGGTGATCATTTCGGTTATGATTGGTGCTGAAATTCGCAAAGACACATGTCAGTCGTTTTATCGAACCAACTCTTCCGTAATCTGATAACGCAAACAAATGCTAATGCGTTATCGCCCAAATTCGTGTCATTGATTGACGACCTTGTATGCCTTTTAGCAAATAGCATTGATTAGATATTTCATTTTGTTTGGATCAACGATTGTGCGTGACAACTCAAACTCTCGGTAGCGCGTAAACACGGAGTTCAGACAAAATTGATCGAACATTCAGTTTATCTTATTTATCCTCAAACTTTTATTCTACATGAAGTTACTGTCAAGATGATTGCCACACGGAAAGAAAAAAAGTATCAAAAATTACTCATAAAATATCAATTGTGTGACAGAAGTGTTGTTTTTTTAATATAACCTAAAAATTCAGCAATTTTTACTAACGTGTTAGTAGTTTTAACTAAAATGTTAGTAAATTTTACTAAAACTTCAGCAATTTTACTAATTTTTAAGTATAATTTAAAAATAGAACACTACTGTCACACATTTAATATTTTGCTAGTAATTTTTAATACAATGTTTCTTTCCGTGCATTTTAAAAAGACCGTAACTTTTTGTTTTCATGATTTTTATATTATTTCAGTCATTTGTTTCGTTTCATTCGTTCATCAGGATTTCGATATCCTGAAACTTAATTTGTTTATACGTGTATTTACCGTTAATTTCATGTTGCGAAGGTAAATTTAAATTTTTAACGTTGTTCATTATTCGATTTCTAGTGACTTTTTGTTTTAAGATTTTTCTACGTAATTTGTGCGTGATTTCAAAATTCATCGCAACGGGATTATTTTCGTCAAGAATTGGTGCGGAGTTAGATGACTTGCTTGGCGCTTAATGAATATATCATTTGCGATGACGTAAATTATAGTTATAAAAGTTGTATCATAAAATTTTATGCGCGACTTTTATTTCATCTATGATACGTATAAAAATAGTAAATAATAGGTTAATTGTAACACAAGAAAGGAACGTACGCAAATGTTTCGGATGAAAAAAGATAAACATAGTTTCGTTTATATCATAAGATAAATAACATTTGATTGTGAACGCGAGTCAAAATGTGTTTCGTCTTTTAATAACATTGTAAACACAATTAAACATGAAAAATGAATAGAAATGATGTTAAAGAATAGTTCTAAATTTAAATTATTATCTATTTATTTATACCATATTGTTTATATTTATTTCTTAAAATTGCAACTGGAAGTCGTAAATATAAATTTTAAACGATTACCTTGACGTGTATTCAAAACAATTACAATATTGTAGTTTTAACCGAAACAATGACAAAAATATATGTAGTTTTACGGTTTATTTATTTTTGTTGTTTTTATACGCGTTGTCCTTCTCAAACGCGCGCTTATTTAACTTTTCATTTGTTTCTGCAAAATTACTTAATGCAAACAATAAATCGATCTTTCTCAGAAGTATACAGTGTTTATTTGCTAGAAGTGTTCAAAAATTCGATATTATTTTATTTGTCAACTATTACAATTAATAGTTGACAAATTGAATTTGAATGGGCGTAAAATCTCAGCCGCGAAAAAGTATTCTGCCTTTCTATGACAAACGAAACTTTTGATATTTCAAATAAAATATTAATTTATGCACGATCTAAATCAACTTTATTAATTAAAATCACATTTCTTGGATTTTGAATTGAAGCACAAATTCAGAACTGTCGAATAGTTCAGAATTTAACCACGCTTATTAAAATATTTGAGTTTCAAAATAGGAGGAATATATAAAATATTTCTGGAATTTGTAAAACTAAAAGTTTAATTTATTTAAATTGACAAAAGAATTAAAAAAACGAAATACTTATTACAACGCAAAGTTATATTATATTAACAATGTATATACAAAACAAATACTGTAATATTTTTCAATAGTTATAGTAATAGTTTTTTTTTTTTTCATAAATAAAATTAAATATTTTAAGCGTAAGCAAATCTGATGACCGTAAAAATGTTCGATTTATTCGTAACTCAATTAAATAATGAAATAAAGTTAATGTAAGCAAGAAAAACGTTAATGTCATTAAATATGTTAATTTCTGTAGTAATCAATTGACTTCGATGATTGATTATCAAAGAAATATACAGATGACTATTTTCATTCTTTATGTATTTATATCGAGCGGATATTATTATTTTTTAACCAGAAAACATAATTTGCCGAAGTATAACATTAGTTTTTTAAGAGCATTTAGGGCATTTTGTCATATCAACAGTCTTTCTTATTTATATTATACGATATATTTAACATAACTAATATTATATTTCAAAATCACATTTATTTCCGTGATTCTTAAATATCATTTTACTGTATAAAAATAAACAAGTAACATCGTAAAGTAAATGATATGTTTATTTAATACAAAAATTAGTATAATGGATGTTATGAAAAGTATCATTTTTATATGGTGTTCGTCATCAAAATATTAAACTTGCGTTAATTTTCTCCAATTCTTCATTGCAACATTGTTTCGTTAACATTCATCCGTGAATCACATGTTTGTATAAATTTTACTACGTAAATTTTTCATTTACGAAACCGATATATATTATCTTGACAAGTTATAGAAAATTTTACAAGATATATCAACCAAAAATATATCAATATCGTTGATCGCACAGTCGAGTGATCCATACATAATCATTTTTACAAATCGTACAAAAAGAATGCAAATTACAATTCTGACATGACCCATGAATTGATCCGATAACGAGAATCTAAAAAGAAAACGAAAAAAAATCGCTCGGCATATAATCCAAATACAAAACCTCTACAGTGCAGCTATATAAGATTTCTACGTGACCAATTAATTGCGCAACTATTGACAGTGAATCGGCAAGGAGTCTGCATCAATTGAGTCGAAAAAAAAAAGAAAAAGAAAAAAAATCGTGAAAGACTGGGGATGATGCATAAAGTGGTAGCGTGTGCTCGTGACGGTCATTAGCATACTCCAGATGGTCTTGTGCAAGTGAGGTCTACTGATTTTTGACTCGACGGCGTGGTTTGTCAGGCCGATCAAAAATACAACAAACCCCGAGCGTTGCGAATCATTTTTTTTCTCTTTCATTTCTTCGTTTTTTGCCGCTTTCAAGGTCAAGCACCCTCGACGATAAAATTCCACGCGATCGTCTATAATTAATAGCAGCAGCGTGCGCGCGCATACACAATTATGTCACGTGTTATTTTTGCGTTTCGGGTGGTGTTCGGCTTAATTTTAAAACGTAAAACAATTTTGCATTCGCAATGCGGTCTCACCTTCAGAGTGTCGATTGTCTCTTTCGTCGTCAGTGACGCTGATTCGCATCGAGTCGTCTCCCATTGATTTCATGTCGTCGACGATCATGTACTGATACTGTTGCAGGTCGCTTACCATGGGGTCTTCGCCTATAGGATTCGAAGCAACGTTTCTTAAGAATCGCATCACAGAGCAATCTGTCATCAATTAATCTAATTTTTGCGAGTGTTTCATTACGTTAGCGCACGATCAAACGACGGACAAATTACGTAACGGCTCGCATGAGTTATAGTTTCGGCTTATCGGCGCGTCGGCGTTATTACGCATTTGACGATCGTCGGCCGAGGAATCTCCGCGCCGATACGCAAACAGCCTCGAATCGTTAGATAACTTCGGCTCTTTTTTTTTCTCTTGCGTCACGTCGCGATAAATGAGGAAAATCGGATGATGTCACGTGGTCGGATCGGCGACATCGAACGCCCTCTCGGGGGCGACTTCGCGCTTGACCTTTGAACCCCGGTGGATGCAGCTCGAACGTTCAAAGGACAATTTGTCGAGGCAAACGCGCGGTTCGCATGCGGGTCTGAACCGTTCGCCGCGGCTTATTTCGAAACGACTAAAAATAATACATTATTGAATGACACGATATTTTTTATCCGCGCGGCAAATGCGTAACAATCCTCGGCGAGTCGGCTTTATTCCGATCCGCGCGCTAACCGAGCAGCGATATTTCGCATCACGCGCGTGCTATTACGTATACGATTAATGAACTCATTAAAGCCTTTACATAAGGAACATATGATATCATCGTTCCGTAAGACATACAAGCGGATTGAAACCTAGGTTGAATTGCGGTGCGATTGAATTTCAAAGTGCGAGGGGAGGGGGCTATTCTTTTTTGCGCGCGAATCGCTTGTCGGACTCGTACAAGCCGCGGGACCATTTTTATTCGAACCGCGGGATCGATGTTTTGGTTACGGAAATGATTTGTTTGTAAACAAACTCGAGTCGGATGACGGGAAATGTTTATAAACAAATACCAATTTCCGCTGGTTCGATTCGAAATTCAATCGGCGCAACACAAACTGTGTCTTATTCTAGTGTTAAAACACCTTATACTAATATTAATAATAATAATAATAATAATATAATAAAGACAGATTAGTCAATGAAATCACAGTGGAAATGTTATTTTGGCGTTAGTGTTGTTAGCATAGCGACAGGCTGAATTCAAAGCGGGGGATAAAAAAAAAAGTTCGCAAACCGCGCTCGTCGAACTTGGACGGCGTTGCAGCGGTACGCATTATAAGAAGCAGATTAGTCTGCGAACCAATCGAACAATATTTTTGTAGTGTACGATGGCGCGAGTTATTTTTGGAAGCTCGAGAGTTTTGCTTTACGGCACGATCGAAACTCCGCCGAGTTGTTTATAAGGGTCAGGTATTTTTGAGCAGAGTCGATTGAGATCCATGAAGGCTGATTTCCATTAAAAACAACATGGTAGACCGCGGGTTTAATTGGGCTCGGACCAATGGCGAGGGTCAATTTAAATACCCAATGTTATTTATAAAATTAAGTTAATCCGCGTGAATATTACGAAACTGGAAGAACTGTCGAATTATATATGTATATATATATTATAACTATAATATTTATGCATATATTCCTATCGTCTTGAAAACACAAGATCGCAAGCGAATAATAAATAGCATATAATGCCTATGTACATATATATAAATTTTAAGTTTGAAGATATATAATTATTTCAGAATGTAAAAAATGGGATACATCAAAATGGACCATATTTATTATCATAATAGAACTTTTTTCTGGTCGTAAAATGTGGAAAAAAATTGGTAACATTAGACCCAGTGAGAACATCTGCGCTGCCAATTGTTTCTACGCCAGGTCATCACATTCAATTTCAGGACACTATCCACGAGGCGGCCACGATTCTACCGCTTTAGCGGATGTTTCAGGAATGCGCTGCTCGTAATTGTCCAATTGACGGTGCCTAGCGTAAAATCAGCAGACGCCCACGGGTGTCAGTGATACCCGCGATCTCAGAGATCGACGACAACAAGTCCATGCAATTGCCGGCAATTGGTCGAATTTATTCCACCGGTGACCGATCCGCGACCCATCGCGTCATTTTTGCGAATTAATTTGACAGAATAAAACGCGCTTGTAACCTTTCACGATTCAATTTCCAATTCATCGCTCAACCAAGTGTCACGACTTTGACCGACGAAATGACCTTGGAAAACTCTTTGTGTACAAACAACGTTCGCTTGGACACAGAGAAATCATTTGTTTACAAACAGATTCAGCCGGACACCGTTTGTTTGTAAACAACGCCGACTGGGACTTATTTGCAAACGAAAACAACGGTTTTCAATGAAATCGGATTTGAATTGAATTATGCCGACGTCAATCGCGGATCGCAAATATCCCGACGGATCGCGCAGAAAACCCCACGGGCTTTAGGAACCGACGACCTTGGGGAACAACTTATTTGCAAACAAGCGCGTCATCGTTATTTTGGTGGCGCGGTTGTTCTCCGGACGCGGCTTGGGCCTCGCGCGTCTCGGTCGATTCGAACGTGATTTATTTGAGGAACGCGTTACTTCCCAGCGCCGCGGCCATTTCCCGATGTGGGACGGCCGCGAGTGTTTTTCTTCGCGGAATGCAACGCGCGCGACTATTAATACCCGGCACACAAACATTGACATGTCGTTAAAGTTTGAGCGCGTTTCAATGTTAATAGCGTTCATCTGCGGCGTCTTCATCAAAGTCGCTCTGTTATGGCAAGTGGCCGCGCTGTGAATGGTTCGTCTCAGACGCTGACCCATTTGCCAGGACACGCGTGCACGAGTCCGCGGCGGTGCATTAATCAAATCAAGCGCCGGAGAATCGAGTTAACGCGGAATGCAATCATCGCTCCGGTTGTCGGAGCCAAATTGGTGGCTCCGCCGACCGGTTGAACGATCGGTATCTACCAAAGGGTACCGATCGCCGCCATTTCGGACCGCAATTGTCCCGGGATCGAATCGGTCGGCGCCAGGTTTTGATCGCAGGAAGCGGACTCCCGGCTCCATCGCGTAGCAAAAGCTTGTCGAAGATGATGAAATGGTGACAGAAGATGGACAGAGAGAGTGTCAGGCCGGGATGACCTTTGACCGAAATTACTTATTATGTCGCTGTTTCTGTTGCGTGCGCATCCGCAGCACGTGAATCCCTTGTCTTTTTTCTTTGACATCGTGACCGCGCGGTACTCGCGTCACAGAGCCAGATCACACACTTGCAAGTCCAACTACGGTCGACCAACAACCAAAAAACTCAAACACCAACTGCAATCCAATAATCACTCTCGTGGCCAAAACGCCGGCACCTTCGTTTGCTCGCCGAGCGCTGGTCTCATCGCGACATGGTCGCGCGTCCTGCAAAATTGCGCGCCGATTATCGGGACCTGCCGCTGAGGATTGGCGCGCGCGCGCACGTTAATTCGGCGTGACACGGGAACAGCGACTGGCCAGCCGCGCGTCGATAGCTATTGGCCAAGTCGCGACGACCTCGTTCCGTGAATCACGAATTTTATAATAGAAACCACCGTCCGCGGAAATACGCGCGCCCGCGACACAAACAATAGACGCCCGCGTCGGTCGGGCTCCGATGACAGGTCCGACTGTCAAGGTCACGCGACGCCTCGAGCCGATGCCGGAAGGACCCGCGCGCGCGAGTCCAAATCAGATCGAATTCAATGCGGGAGTTGATTCGGGCAATTCGAAGAGGAGAGGGCTCAAAGTTGCTAAATTTTGGATAACTTATGGCGGCATGAAAAATTGGATTTTGACATTTTATGTTTATATGACGGGGTGGAATTTTTGGATGTTTGTTGAGGAGGAAACGAGAGGTGTTAATTTTAAGGATCTGATTTCGCAAACTTGGACGACGCGAGAAAATGCCGCAGAATCTTCCCAGACGATCGAGTGCGCGATTCTGTCACTGTAGCGATTTCGCTCAAGTTTCCCTCTCGACTTCGTGTTTCTCACGTGAAATAAATTGCACGGCCTAGTTTAACGCGATCTTATCTTTACGGCACCTTTTAGCGCGCGCTGATTAGATTTGTCCGATGCGACAATATATCAAGTGGCGGCGCTCGGCATTTTCCGACCGGGCAACTTTCGATTTAACCGGTCCGCTGGCCGTTCGGGGGCTTCCTGGTCGCGTGACCTTGAACATTTCCGGATCCGAGTCGTGTCGCGATCGGCGAGCGAGTGACAGCCGAAACGTGTCGTTCAACGCGCGTCGGTGATGCGAAAGTTCGTAACAAACGAATGTAAATGTATTGCGTTATGTAAATACGCGTTTTATTTTGGTTCACCGTTTGCGTCTGGCTGGAGGCCAATAGACAGCGGCACACCGCGGACTGACTACATCGCGCAAAATGAGATCCGCGGAACAAGACCGCGCCGTCGGTGGCCGCGTGTTCAGGCCATTATGTAACGGACGGTAACGTGGAGAGAGATATTTACCGCGATGACGAGGAAATCGAGACGAGCGCGCGTGAGCTCGAGCGACGCCTGGACGCGCCGACTCAATTATCGGCCGATCTGTTTGTTATGCCGAATCGGCTCCGAATTAGCCGCTTTATGGCGTGCCAACAATTGGCACTCGTGCCGCTTTGGACCCTAAATGAATCCTTCGATTCACCTTTATTGCCGCGCCGTATAACGGCGTTTCTTATACTATATATATATATATATATATATATATATATATATATACTTATATTATATCAGGGGAGTTTAGAAATATTATAGTATTTGAATTATGTAAAATGAAAAAGGATGTAATACATTTCTATGCGTATCTGTTTGGAAATAGTTTTTGAAAGCCAGTTCCATGGCAGTTTGGTGTAACAATTTTATCGTCGCTTTTTTTTGTTTCATTTGTATCGCTGAAAAATGTCTGGTTCATTATGTTCGTTCGCAGTTGTTACAAAATCAATTTCCAGTTTGAAATGACTACGATATTGGACTATTTAATTAAGTATGGTAACAACTACAAACGGTACAAGAATGTGAATACAATTTATCATTGTCAGTACTGGTAATGCAAATATGTGTATAATTCTTCACGCTTTTAACCACTTTAAAAATAAAATACACTAAATAAATTACACAAACGATTGCACATTACCATTCCTATGAGTGAAGCATTAAATGCTCAATCTTGGTCATGTGTATTTTTAAGTTTATTATTTGATATTAACAACGTTATGTCGTTAATTTCTTAATACACTTATAAAAAAATATTATTTAATTATATCAATAACATGCATTAATAATAATATAATTAATATAAAATGTGCAAATTAAAATAATTTAGATTTAAATGACTGTATTGGTGATTTTTTAAGAATATTAATACGCCAAATTTTCATCATTTTTTACTATACTGATTAATAATTTGTATTCACACTGTGTCGTATGTGACAAATTGTAATTAATACAATTTACTACATACATACATAATAGATGAATAAATAAGTTGAAAGCATAGATGCTCGTAACAATAATAGTTAATTAAGAAAAATGTATTAAGAATTTCAAAACTTTCAATAAATAATTTTATATAATAATTTCATATAAAACAATACAACAAATGTTCGGAACAAATTTTTCTGTTTTTCGAAATACTGCGCAACGACAAAACTGTTACATTACAGGTATTAATATTAAACTAAAAATCTGTTAGTTTAACAATTAGTCCATTTCATTCATCCCATTTTTTAACTTAAAAATTCGAACAATTGTTTCGCAAATTATTCCAGATTAATTAAGTTGGTAATCTTGGCGTTGACTAAACAGCTGTCACGCGCGTCCCGTGAAAATTGTCTTGACAAATCTGTCTGTTACTTTAAGTAACGAATGTAAAAATAAAAAAATAAGCAAATAAAGTGTAAAAACAATTCGACACGCGAACGACCAGATGTCGTTCGCGTGTATTATTTTTGCCAACGCGGAACATGAATGTTCTTTAATCCATTAACTGCGTCGTACACCAACGATTATTCGCGAGTACAGATAAGCCATTTGTACGCGTAAAAACATGTGTTTTTATTTGCTATAAATATATGTACCGTTTATTTTTTAATTTCGCCTTTTCATTTATTTTCCAATACGTAATTAGGTTCCCAAGTAGAAATTTCTCAAGTAACTCGCGAGTTACTAGAAATTTTATATACAAATTCTCTAGTAACTCACGAGATACTAGACAAATTTCTACTAGGGTTATTTTGTCTTACCATTTCATTACGTACCGCTGTTATTATTCATAATAATTTGAAACTCAATTCGAATTACAAATTTGGCTCCGCGTCAACATTTCACCGATCAATCTTTCAATTTCCAGAACAACGCAAGCTTGTCAGTTGCACAGAAACCGTCCTCGGGCTGAACCGGAAATGCTCGAATCGCATTACGCGAAACCAAATTCGTCCTCGCTGAAGCAATAACTCCGGGAATAATTAAAACCGATGACCGAAATAACGCAGATAATAAGAAAGGCATAAAATTTTACCGCCGACCGGTCGTAAACTTTTTCTTTCCAGACGCAATGTCACTCGAAATGGCCAACGCGGTCGTAAAATCCGCCGAAAAGTAACTCAAAAAGCGACCATTTTGGTAACGCGTTTCGCTGCAGGCACCCTCGAGCACGCCATTTGCAATTTTCAGAACACGAAAGGGGATCATCTCCAAGGTCAATTTTTTGGATTTTGGTCCAAAGAACCGCGCCCTCTGTCATCGATATTACTAACCGTTCGATGCTACCTCGAAACGCTTCATATTGTAAAATCACCGTATCGCGCTTAATTGTTCATCGACACGATGTCCTTGATTTTATAGCCGCGATTCGGGAAAAAAAACCGACTTCCGCGGAATTACGCAATTGTTTTTTTTAAACATTTTGTTCGCGCATAATCAGCTGCGTCGGTTGTATGCAACTCATCGAGCATTATAAATCGCCGTGATTTTCATTTCAAAATCTATTTAAATCAGCGACTTTGATTTTTTACATTAATCCGATCCGATGTGCATACGTCATCAATTCTGTCGGTTCAATCAATGTTTGTTGTATTTTCAATTATATTCGAACATAATCGGCGTTGAAAAATGGGTATAAATGTGTGCAGAAATGAAATTGAAAAAACCGGTATTCGCGTATACCTGCAGATGTGGATATGTGTGCGATTTCGAAATTACATCATATTTACGAGAAAACAATGACAGAGTTTATTATTGATGATCTGACTATTCAATTTCAATGTTTCGTTTTTTCGTTCAATTTCAATATTTCGAACCAAATTGAAAAAGGACATTAAACCAAACAACAAACCAAGTCATTGCTTGTTCCGTTCTGCGTCATTTTTTAATCTATTTCGAAAACATTAAAATCTCGCGACTAATCCGAAAAAGCACGCGCTGCATACGGAATTTAAAAATAGAAGCAATAAAATCACCGTACAAACGAATAAAAAATAACCGGATGAAAAAACGAAAAAACAGGACAATAATAAAGTAATTTGATAAAATAGAAAAAAATGAAAATATAATAAAAATGGCCATTAAACCGAAACAAAACAGTGTCAAACAATTTGAACGAGACGGCCGAAGCGGGGGTCAAAAGCGCGGACGGATAAAGTCGCGTGAAAATAAAAATGACGATGTGAAAATGGCGCGCGGTCCGGGGGAGCCGGCAATAAAACCTTTATTGCCCCTTTTGTGCGTTAACAATGGAAAATTAAAGCGAAGAAGTGAGATCAGCGCGAGCGTTACGAAACGCTCGGTCGGCGTCAATGTTGTCGCGGGAGCGCGCGCTCCCAAGCCGAGCCGGCGGGGGTCCAGCCAGCCTCCCGGTTGGTCGCGACCGCGCTCTTCAACGCGAAATATATACTATATCTGCAATACAATGCGCGTTCGGGGACCAATAAAAACAACGAAACTCCGCGCGGAACGGACCATCCGGACGGACCGCGGCTGCTGGATGATTTACGTAAGTCGATCGCAGCCGAAATGCGATAATCCGTGCCGGGAACAGTAATATCAATGACGCGGAATTGAATCACGGGTTTAGATACTGGTGGCAAACTGCATCGACAGAACTGCGCGGCAAATAAGTAAAGTGGGTTTTGTTCTCCAAAGTACCGTCGTAACACGGAGAGAACATTTTATCGGCATATCGTACATTTAGAATAAATTAGTTAATAATAAAGATGTTACTGAATTATAATTTAAATGTTTAAATTACTATATATTATAATATAGTAATATTGAACTATTAATATGTTGTGTTGTTATTTTTCGTCAGAAGGTTGCAATATTTTAATCAAATACAGCAAAGTCTTTATTTTTACATTTTTCATTCAGAAACAAAACTTCAGAGTTAGAAAATACCGAACTTTACAATAAAGTTTACATGGACTTCCGGTACACTGAGGAAAAGATTCGATAACTGTTATGAAATATATTTATTGCTTGGAGTTTGATTTTTATGTCGCATGTAATTAACTATTAATAAATATGATAAATATAATTTATATGTAATAACAATTATTATTGCCATTTACATATTATACGCAAAGTGATAAATATTATCACATATGTGGTTGCGCCTACTCAAAAATATATTTCTTAACAGTTATTAAACCTTTTTTTCAGTGTATATATTAACAATCATTTATCAATGTCTACTGTAAAGTTCGGTAATTTAATGTAATTGAAATATTGTCTTGTCCGTGAGTTACTGGGCTTTTCATTAAGTAATATTTACTGCACTTTCAGTAATTTTTCATCGAATTTCTTTTTTCATGTAAATTCTTTCCATGTAATACTGCATTCTATCACGTAAGTGTCTTAAATTTAAGACGCGAATGTGTAAGTTTAAGGCCCCAGTCACTTCATTAAGACATCAGTTGAATTAAGACGAGAGACTGATCAATCCCTAGTAGAAATTTCTCAAGTAACTCACGAATTACTAGAAATTTTATATACAAATTCTCTAATAACTCACGAGATACTAGACATACTAGAATTTCTACTAGGCATATTACTAAGACATTGGTGTCTTAAATTAAGATACATACACGATACTTATTTTCGCAGTGAATGTAAGAAATATTACGATAGCGAAGAATTGCGCGGATATATATGTAGTGAGGATCGCACGCAATCTGATTGAATAAAATGTAATAATAATAATAATATAGTAATTGTTTACATTGTCATATTCTTCGATGCAGTTTTTGAATTACACAATGAATCAGTCGCTGCTTTTGGGTAATGGAGAGTTTTCGTCAAAACAATAGTGTCGGATACCAGTGACTTATTTTAAGACACCAGTATTTTAATTTAAAACAGAATCGTGTTGGTTTCAGACAGCAGTTTCCGTGTTTTTAAGATAACGGCATCTTATTTAATTTTAATATTGCATCACCATCTCATTTTAAGAAAGCTACTTGTTACTTTAAGACATTAACATCTTGGTTGAAAATCTTACTTCAAGACGATATTGTCTTATTATAAAATAATTATTTATTAATAAAACAATGATTGATTCTTACTTTAAAACGGTTTTTTATTTTCAGATAACGTCGTCTTAAACATCTTATGTGAACCTTACATCGCAAGATTGACATCTTAAAATAAGACACTGTCATGACACTCGTTTCTACTGCGGCGTCGTTAGCGTGCTTTCGGCAATCCTTCTGTCGCTTAATGAATCTATTTTCGATGAATATTTCCGCGCAAAAAAAAAATTTATAAAAACTTATTATATAAATAGTAAGACGGAGATATACTAGAAAATACAATAAAAACTTGTTCATATAGTATAATGTAGTAAAATTTTTAATACGCATAATGTATTAAAATATGTAAGACTTTTAATATATAATATAGTAACTTTTTTAGTATTTTCAAGTATATCTCACTATTTACTATCTATTAGTATTGATGGTTACTATTTATATAGTAAGATTACTTTTAGATTACTTTTCTCAATGCGCGTAACTAAATAACTCGATGATGTAATGAACTTTTCATGTACAGCGGGGGAGTGATTTTTTTGTGCACATATGGTCATTCATGAAACATGACACTTTATATATACATATTTACATATATATAATTACATATGTGTATATGAGCATGCGTATTATTCACACGTCCCAGATCCTCCAAATAATCACAGCTTATTTTTCTCCCAAAAACTTTACGGTTTTCGATTTTACTAATTACATTGGGATACAAAATGCGTCTACACGTAAAAACCATTTTTATCTTTAATCTCTAGATTATTATTATGGTGCATGCATCGAGACAATGCATATCTTTACGTTGTTCTATAATGACGGACATTGTGCAACAAGGGACGTATCTGCGCATAAATTGCAACCGACATTCTATGCCATACGCGCACCAACGTACAAAAACCGGAGTTTTAATTTTGCTATAGACATAAACTATACATTACGAAACTAGGGAGAAAGGTTTTTTCTGTCTTTGTTACCCCTTCCTTTTTCCCAATTATTCAACTGTTAAAATGAAAGAGTATCAAAGATTAACGTGTTTTTTCCCTAGAGAGGTAAACGGCTTTTTACTTCCATGTTTACGCGTTGGAAATGGAATGTTTTGTAAACACGTATGGCATAAAATAATACTGAAAAGAATTGCATAAAGAACATAATGTCATGAGCATTTGGCTTCAATTTGATTCCATATACTTTCATTTGTACAAGTTCGTCTGTATATATGACTGGTGATCATGGCCTATCGGAAGGAAAACTGGGTGTTCTATAGAGCAAAACTAGACTGAAACAGAAAATGTGTGTTTTAACTACATTGTGGCATTAAAGTCCGAACAGCCCGAAAGCCATAAGGAAGCTGTTTTCCTTCCAAGTGAGAGTCACTACACGAAAGACGAAGCATGAAAATGATCATTGTGTCTGTGTGTAAGTGTTTCGTGTGCGTGTTAACGTGACACAGAACTTACGAGAATAGTTCATTTTGCCCTGGTAGAAAGAAGGGAGGTACACGTGTTGCGCGTGTGGCGGTTGCCCGTACACATTCATCGTCGCCACGCTGATTTCATCGCCACCTACGTTGCGTTGCATTTTGAAGGGGGTTTTATCATCAATACCCTTAGTTTAATTCTACATCTTACACTTGTTGTTAAAAGTCTTCACTGGGTTATTCACTTAAGTGCATTTGATCAATGAAAGAAGGCTGTCATCAAAACTTATTACCCGGTGAAAACATATATTTAACATTTTACTATATAATATATCAAAAGTAGGATATACTTGAAAATATTATAAAAATTACTATATCATATATTAAAATTTTCTACATAAGTTGAATATAATATTGTGCGCATTCAAAAGTTTTATACATTATATAGTAATTTTTATAGAGTATTTTCCAGCATCTTACTTTTGGTATATTATATAGTAAATAGTTGTATATATGTTTTCTCCGTATACCAACCCGAAAAAGTCGAGGAATAAAATTTGAAGACAACCGTTGTTCTCAAAAGTCGAGAACCAAATTGGAAAAATTGTTTGATCCCAAAGGACAAGAAAGAACATTTTGTAAATTCACTTAATAAATAATAAATATAATATAAAAATAAATAGTTTTTGAACATTCAAGAAATGACGATTTAAAGTTTTGAAAACAACCCAGTGAAACTCTGTCTATTACATGCGTCTACTTTAAATGATATAACAAGCAATACATTTAATACTGACAATAAATGTAAATTAGGATTTTTTTTCTGTATCTTTTACTTTTTATTTCTCTGCTTATTCTCGAAATTGTATAAACTAAATTAAAACTTAAATTCATACCGCAGATTAAAAGAGATCTCAATAAAAGAATTTGGCAGGATTTGAAAAAGCATAAAACAATTAATTGATTATTTTCCAAGCCACGATTATTTCAACAAAACAAATTACGGACTTTTCGTGCTTCGATTGCATGCTTCTCGGGACTTGATTTACGTCAATCATTGTTAACTGCATGCAAAATTACTCGCACATTAAATTTTCAAAACAAGATTTTAACGTTTACTCCAAAATCATTAATTTGTACACTGATTCTTAACGAATAACAAATTATGAACAAATTATTGACAACTTTTGCTTTTGGAATGAACAGATTCAGAATTAAGCAGTAGAGTGATCTGAGCTGGTGACAAACGGTACTCACCTCCTTCATCCTCACTATCACTCATAAACGTTTCCTGCATTGACTCAGGAGCTTGTACTTTGTATTTCTCTTCTACAGTGATGGTATGAGTAGTGGTCGTGGTTGTTTCAGTGACAACTTTCAAAGTTTCCACGACACTGATGTAACGCAATTTATTTGCAATATCCAAAGCAGTCTGCCCATTCTGTAAAAGAAAATTAAAATTGTTTATCGTTTATTTCAAGCTTTTGTTGAAATTTGGTTGCAAATACAAATAGACTAATATAACAATTATTAATTTGTATAACCTACTTTAGCCAAAAGTATCACTAGATTATTGTTTCATTATGGTTAATTTACATTATTTAATGTAAATATAACTAGAATCATGTAATAAATCTATAGTGACTTTTTTTGTCAATAATTACAATTGATTTACTTGTTTTAGCCAATCAGCATTCTTAATATTTTACTATCCCAATTATATAAATCACTTTCTTAACATAAAACATTAAATATAAATATATAATATAATGTATTTAAATTACTCGACCAAAGAATACATAATTTGTTGACTATAGTTAACTGGCCAAAATTAACCAGAATTCTATTAATATTCAACCATCCAAATTGTCCTAAACTATTTCAAAGAAAGAAATAGTTAAAATACTCACGTTCGTGACTACGTTAGGTTTTGCCTTGTTTTCTAATAGTAAGTTGATAACTACAGTGTGTCCTTGTTGAGCAGCTTGATGTAAAGGCGTGTAACCGGCACTTGTGCTACTGTCAAC